>SNQJ01S0034421.1:56083-67366 GCA_010110895.2 Picea sitchensis | reverse complement strand
TTTTGTGAGATTGGCGCTCCTAGGGCTTCCCAAGATTTGGCACAGTTATCAAGACTCTGTCAATGGAAGGGAAAAATTGTCAGATTGAGAACGACTGTGATCGGATCTACTGCAAGAGGAGTTTAGGCGGAACACCAGAGATCGATCTTCATCAAAGCGTGATGATGAAGAGGATTGTGCTTTGACTGCCAAGGCAAGGAAAGGGAAAGGGAAGAAATTCGATCCAAAATCCGAGTCTAAGGTCAAGAAGGTGGATTTGTCCAAAGTGAAGTGTTTTCACTATCACGAACATGGGAATCTCGCTACTAACTGTCCATAGAAGAAGAAGAACAAGACAGTTGTTGGAGCTGCAACTGGTGAGGCTCTTGTCTCACAATTTGAACTTGACTTCACTTTGATTGCATGCATGGCTTCAAGTGCATCGATATCGGTGTGGTATTTGGATAGTGGCGCTTCCTTCGACATGACGGGAGATAAAGAGTCTTTCATTGAATTGGAGGAGAAAGATCTCAGAATGCATATAGAGATGGGCGATGATGGACGATACAATGCAACCGGTATTGGTACCATTACCTTTCAGAGGGATTCAAGTAAACCATTTCAATTGAAAAATGTTATGCATGTTCCAGGTCTGAAGAAAAACTTGGTCTTAGTCACAATGTTGGAGGATAGAGGCTATGATGTTGTTTTTAACAGTGAAGAAGCCTACCTTCAACATAAAGCAACAGGTCAAGTCAAGAAGATAGAGATTCAAGTTAAGAATCTCTACGTGCTAGAGGTAGATGGATGTAGTGCCATGATAGGCAAGGCAAAAAACGTGGTGAGCCGGGCGAATTATGGCACAGGCGATTGGGCCATCTTCATCACTACTGGAATTCCAAGGGGAACACATTCTCAGTTAGATCAGTGCAAGGGGTGCACCCTGGGGAAGTATGTAAAGTCCACCTTTCATGAAAAGGAGAATTATGCTTCGATGATCCTGGAGAGAATTCACACAGATGTGTGTGGACCATTCTCGGTTGCTTCAACAGAAAGACATAGGTATTATGTTATTTTTTTTGATGACTTTTCTCATAAATGCTGGATATTCTTCATGCAGAAGAAGGATCAAACATTCTCAAACTTCTGTGAGTTTAAAGCATTGGTGGAGAAAGAGTCGGGGAAGCAAATGAAGGCTCTAAGGAGTGATAATGGTGGAGAATAAATTTCTAATGAATTCAAAGACTTCTGCAGTAGAGAAGGAATTCGAAGAGAACTCATAGCACCTCATAACCCACAATAAAATGGGGTCACAGAGAGAAAGAACAGAACGATCGTGGGTGCAACATGAGCAATGTTGCACGATCAGGGCCTACCAATGCATTTGTGGGAAGAAGCATGCAATACTGCGATTTATGTGTAGAACCATTGTCCTCATAGAGTACTTGGCATGAGTACACCTGAAGAAGCTTTTACTGGCAAGAAACCTGATGTTTCTCATTTAAATTTTTTTGGCTCATCTATTTATGTGCATGTGACCAAGGATTCTAGGAAGAAGCTGGAACCAACTGTTGAAGTTGGGATATTTGTGGGGTACAGAGAAACACCCCATAATTATCATGTGTATTTTCCAAATAGTAAGATGACTGTTATGTGTCTGGATATAAAATTCGATGAGGGGAAAGCCATGCAGTTGTCACTTTAGAGGGAGCTAGACTTGCATGCAGAAGAGGAACTGCTGGTTCCCAAAGATGAGTCTCAAGATGTGGATCAAACACATGAAGAGGTTCATGGAGTGGAGGAAACCACTCAAGCAGAGCCATCCATCAGAAATGGAAAAAAGCGCACCACAGAAGCTGACAGATTGAGAGTAGATGCTGCACAGAATGTAGGAGCCCCTACTTCACAGCACAAACATAGACAATCTCCTGATCGATTTGCTGGATACATGGCTCTCATGAGAAAATGTATTGTGATTGAACCATCTTCCTTTCAATAAGTAGTGTAGGACCCCACTTGGGTTGATGCTATGGTAGAGGAGTATGACTCCATTATAAAAAATAGTGCATGGGATATTGTCCCAAGACCGGTCGACAAATCAATGGTAGGTTCGAGATGGATCTACAAGGTAAAGAAAGCTATTGATGGGAGTGTGGAGAAATACAAGGCCAGGTTTGTGGCTTGAGGATTCTCACAGATCAAGGGGATAGATTATGATGATACCTTTGCACTTGTCACAGGGTACTCTTCCATAAGATCCATCCTTGCACTCTCAGCGTAGATGGGCTGGCACATTCATCAGATGGATGTAAAAACTGTGTTCCTCAATGGGATCATTGAGGAAGAAGTATACATTGAACAACCATAAGGTTTTGAGACCTTTGATAGGGAGTCACATGTGTGCAGACTCAAGAGAGAACTGTATGGGCTGAAGCAAGCACCCCGTGCTTGGTACACTCGAATAGACAACTATTTCACTGGATTGGACTTCACCAAAAGTGAAGTGGATGAAAACCTATACCAAATTGTGGTGGAGG
Source organism: Picea sitchensis (assembly GCA_010110895.2). Lineage (NCBI taxonomy): Eukaryota > Viridiplantae > Streptophyta > Pinopsida > Pinales > Pinaceae > Picea > Picea sitchensis. Next base: position 64,850 of record SNQJ01S0034421.1, on the reverse strand, counting down.
GTAAGCTTTTAATCATTGTGTTGTATGTTGATGATTTAATACTGACTGGTGATGAGAAGTTGATAAACTCATGCAAGGATGACCTTGCAAAGGAGTTTGAGATGAAGGATTTGGGCCTTCTTCATTATTTCCTTGGATTGGAAATATGGCAACGAGATGGTGAACTTTTTGTGTCTCAAGGAAAGTATTGAAGGCAAGGGAGATTTTGGGTAAGTTTCACATGGAGGCTGCAAACCCATGGATACTCTGTTCGAGGAAACTAGAGGAAGAGGATGCTACTGTCTATCAAGATTTAGTGGGTTCACTAATGTATTTAGTGTTCCACAAGATATATCCCATTTTCTATCTTTTGATTAGCTAAGTCAAGCGATGCTTAAGCCTACCAAACTACAAGACCATACATTTTCTATGCAGTTAGCCAGCTAAGTCAAGCGATGGTTAAGCCTACCAAACTCTTTTGGAAGGTGGGTAAGCATGTCCTGAGATATCTGAAGGGCACATCTGAGTATGGATTATGGTACAGACAAAAGGATGAGGTGAAGTTGCATGGCTTCATAGATGTAGATTGGGTAGGCATCCCACTGGACAGAAAGAGCACATCAGGGGGGATCTTTAGTATCGGATCTATAGTTGTTTCTTGGTACAAAAGGAAACAAAGATCCATGGCACTCAGTTTAGTGGAAGATGAATACATGGCAGTGAGTCAAGCTGCATGTGAGGCTATCTGGATGAGGAAGATCTTGGTTGGTTTGTTTGGTTCTCATTTAGATCCTTCAGTGATTTATTGTGATAATCAGAGTTGCATTAAACTCTCGATTAATCCTATGTTTCATGACAGATCTAAGCATATAGATATCCGGTATCATCATCTTGGAGATTGTGTGCAACAGAATATCATGTTGCTTCAATACATTCCTACGGAAGATTAGGATGTAGACATTCTGATGAAGGCGCTCACCAGGAGAAAATTCAAATATCATAGAGACAGGATTGGGGTGAAGGATAATCCCTTTCTTGTTGAGAGGGAGTGTTGAAAAGTCAACAAGAAACATGTGTCTAATTTTTTTTTCCCCTAAATAAATTGGACAATAAATATTAATCTATTATTTCATTCATAACTGAGTGAATTGGATTTGTAACAGAACTATAAGTGTAGTTAAGTGAGTTAAGATCAGTTGTACTAGTTGTAACTAAACTTGCACTAGTGAGAGTTCAGTAAATCAGTGAACTCACTTGAAACTGAAGATTCACCACGGTTAACTACATGCATGTCAGGTCCAGTGGAGACCCAGTTGAGATAGCAGGTGAAAGGGAAAATTTGGCTATCAGTTGTGATTTGATCACACATGCATTGGATATGCTTATGAGCATGTGAAAACTAGGCAATTGTAATTCAGTTGTGAGAAATCTAATTGCAAGGAATTGTGCAGAGGAGGCAAGCTGTCTGGACACAGGAATTGACACATGTATTTGTTGATTTGTGTATGACAGTGTGAGATGATTGTATTTTACTGAGATCTCTTGGATTAGAGTTTTGTATGAGATTGTTTCATGATTCATGATATACATAATATATGATAGTGGCGTTTTTAGCTTTACGCTTTCCCAGTAAAACTTATGTGTTATGTGTTCTTCATATTTCACTTTGTGATTTTGGTTGTGATCATGGTTTAATTTTCTGCAAGAATAATAGTAGAAGCGATTATGTATTTAACACTGACATATAATTGTTAGATCAGGAGAATCGCAGGAAATAATTAATTTGTATTGAAATTTCTACAATAAATGGCACCTTCAAGCATTAAAAGGAAATAAAAGCTAGACTAACCACCAAAAAAACAATGAAGAAATCCTTCCAAGTCTAGTGCACCATCTCCATCAACCATAACGAAGAAATAACCATAAACAAAAGCACAAGAGAGAGAACTAGCCAAGGAGAGAAAAAATTTCAGTCCAAGAGCCTCTCACAATGGAGAGTTAGGTTATCAAAATGAGATCTTATGATCTCTATTTATACAAAATGTAGCGAACATAGTTTGTCCAAATAAAATTAGGGAAAACAAAAGATTAGGGGTCAACAACCCTAATATTTCCCCTTTACAAAGATAATATTTAAAACTTCTATTTAATTTCACTTTTGCACAAAGAAAATCCTAAAACAAAAGTGGCGTGATCCCTTGAAGGAGGACGTTTTTGAAAATTGAGCAGTTAGTTCGAGTTTGGATACAAAGTAGGGAATCCAAAGGCCATGTGGAAATCATCTAGAGCCTCTCCACCTCAAAATTCCATGTTTCATTCTTTGATTCATCATCAACCAACATATTCCCCTCAAATGTGACGTTAAGCCCCTAGGGAGTGACGTTTTTCCCTTCTGGGCAAGTCGTTTGGCATGAAAAGGGTGGGATATGTCTATCCAACTCTCTCTTAGGAATATAAAAGCATCTCTTTGTTGTCTGGAATGTTATCCTATGCCATTCATCATATGGGTTTCTTTCCCTCATGGAAGCCCAAGCTAGGCCTGTTCTTCCAAAACTGGCCACCAACTTGTACTTGCAAGACAAATGGATATGCCCTCCAAGGATATCAATTCAATAGATCATGATGATTGAATCAAGTCAATAAAAGAGACATTAAATCATGTATACCAGGACTACATCATACAAACATGTGCTTAAGAAACGAGACATTTTTCCAAGTTTGGTTGTGGGTGGGTTGGCATGGTACTTCTTTTCAATGGATCAAACCTCCTAAGTCTAGGAACAACCCTATCTAATTAATGTGAATGAAATGAAATGGATGGAGGAAGTACTCAATGGGCATGGGTTTCATGATATGAAAGGGTCCATAGTATCTCATTTATGGGTTCCTTTGTGGAAGGTGTTCTACACCTTCGTCCATAATGCATTTTTTCCAAGCCCATCAATTGCCTTTTATATTTATTTCTTTGTATTTTCTTTCAATATAGAATATGACAAGTTGGAGGCCACTACCCTGGCATCATGACCAGATATTGACAGTGTCACCCACAAGTACTTTCAGGAAAATGAGAAGGTTTGCTCATGATGAGACCCCATTTCCCTCAGTCATGCAACTGAGATCCATTAATCTGGTGTGATGACCAGAAATGGTAATTTCATACCGTTATATACCCATGGACATGATAGGTTGGCTCATGATAAGACCCCTTATCCTCAACGAATCCTTTAAGTGTTATTATTTATTCTTTTCATGGGGTCCTTATTTTCTTGTGGATAAGATTTTCATTTATTTCTTGGGATCCCCTAGAAGAAGCATCTGGAAGGCTCTTTGATTAGGATTTTATCTTTTTCCAGCTAACTCCCCTTTGGGCCTTCAACCCCTTCTTCCCATGAAATGAGAAATGGTCCCTTCTAGGGCCAGTCTACCCCAAAATCCTAAGAGATGATGTCATGAGGGGAAGTCATGATGGAAAGTGGTAAGTATGGTCGGGATTTTCATGATGAATCATCAAAGGAAGCTCCCATAAGCACTCCATCCTAAGGGTTACCATATACTTGAGTTCCCCAAACCAACCACCAACATGTAAACAAGGTAAAAGGAATAGTTTCCAAAGCAGATGTCTCATAATAACAAATAACCTCTGATATAAAAGCTAGAATGCCTCAAATATTAAAATGATACCCACCATCATACCTAAATTGTATGACATGGATAAAGACCCAAGTGACATGTGGTGGAAAGTTGGTGTGGATGATGACCAAGTTTTGGTTCATTGTGGTGGCCATATGGGTCTCCAGCTGTGAAAAAGGATAATTTTGGTCAAGTGGTCTCTCGACACTCCATATCTGCAACTTGAGGGCCTTGAGACATAATCTCCTTAGTTATACACAAAATGGGGATAACAATAATCATAAGTCAATAAATATCAAATATGAGAATCATTAAAACACCAACATGGTATCAGAGCTAGTTGAAATATTGCCACTGCACGGTTTCTATTTACTGTCGCACTGACCTAAACTTGCCAAGATCGTTGAGAAACCTATTGGAAGATGTTGAGATTAATCTTGCCATTGATCATCTCTTCCTAGCCTAGTGCACCCCCCGGTGGTCTCAGATCACAACTTAGTGAAAGTTGAAATTCCACCTAAAACCCACTACTATAGTTACAATAAACTTCTTTACGAACCTCACTGAGAATTTATTGGGCCGAGTTGAGGAAAAAATTTGTATGCAACAACTCACCTTTCCCTATTGCACCTACTGCACTTCTCAGAATGAATTTCCATCAAATTTGAAATTTTAGGGTTTTTAGAATTATTGACATTCTCCTAGACATTAAACTTTATTCTATATTGATATTGTGATTTCTTCATCGAATGATGGTGTCCATTTTTAGATTAAAAGACAAGCTGGATGGTTCTACAAATTTCAGAGGTATGCACTTGTATATGTTTCAAATTTATATCATTTAGCAGAGCATGAGGGTATTTGTAGGAGATGTACACTCGACAAAAGGTCATTTGTGTACAAGCAATGACTATAGATCCAAAGGGATCTTAGATATAGTGCACTCAAAGGAATCCCAAGAGTTGGAGGTAGCAGTGGTGATGTCTCCTACAATATATGACAAATGGGACAACAAAAATTAAGATTCTGGGTTTTCATGTCAAGTTTGATATTTTATATTGTTGCATATTAAGTAAATGTTGTAACTGAGACAACAATATTTAGAGATCTATTACTGTTGAGTACTTTTTCTATCAAATGTTTTGAATATTTTTAGTACAATGATAATTGTGTAAATTCTCATTGTTTAGTACTAATGATGCACTTATTTGCAAGATGAATTTGATCTCTTGTAGGAGATGTTCTTGGTTGTTGTCTTTGTCCCATGTAGGTTACTATGGAAGTCACAACAATAGAAAAGTGTTTCTCTTGTATTTTGTCCTTGTTTTGCTATGGGCGGGTTACCACAGAGGAATGATTGGTAACAACACTAGAAAAGTGTGGTTCATGTTTCCTATTTTTGTTCTTGTTCATATTTCCTTATCATAAAAATATTGTTCTGGTCTATTATGTTTTCTTGTTATTGTTCTTGTTCTAGTCATGTCACATGTGATAGCTTTAAGAGGGAGCTATAGTGACAGTTGAAGGAGGAAAAATATTAGATGGTCTCTAGTTTGAGACATGGAGTACACTATTCATACATGGAGTTGTATACATGACAGTATACATCCACATACTGAAGGTGAAGAAGATGAAGCTAGAACCTTTTGGAAAGAAGGATACCTTTATGGGATATAGAGTGTTCCACATCAAGATTGATAGTGAGGAGAAAAAGGCTCTGAAGTATGACCATGAAGATTCCTCTAGCTTAGTTGTGCACTCTTCAGATCATCAGGAAGAGTCAGTAGAGACAGAGGAGTTAGTAGAGCCAGTTAGTGGATCTACCTAGAGATGTTCAAGTGACCAGTAACAGACCAACATGGCTTCATGATACGTTGTAGGATGCAATGAGACATACATCTATCTGGGATACTGATATATTCTCGATTTATATGACACCAATCAGTCATATCATTGATTCCAAAACCTTCTATATATGAGGAGGAGTAGGTGACTCCATTAGTGGTGAGGAAAACAACCCCACTTAGTACCAGATCAGAGGAAGCTAGAGTTCATAGGGAGTTATCCCTCAGGTTCCATTAGGGAGGAGCATCCTCTTAGGATAGCTCATTAGAGATCAGACTTTAGAGGAGATCAACATATGTAGAGGGAGAAGATGGCTCTAGATATTATACAGACTCATAGGGAGACATGTTTCAAAGGGAGCATGGTATTGTAGGATCGATGGATACTTGATGAGCTTGGTTTTAAATAAGAATGATGTAGAATAATAGTGATATTGATCTTAGATATATTTATTTGGATCATAGGGAGAGTCATCCATTCAGAGGGAGTGCTTCTAGGAAAGAGAGACAGGTGTCATGAGTTGAGGAGACTTCTAGGATATGTGAGACTCGTTGGGAGGATATACCTACTTCAATAGACCTTTCTACAATGACAGAGGAGGCATCCAGTCAAGAGGACTATGTATGGATTTTTTCTTAGTCAAAGAGAGAGCAACTAGTGAGGCAGACTAGACAGTGAATCCTACATCAGTGACATATGGAGTTGACCTCATAGTTTGCTATGAAGGATCTTGGCCAGATGTACTATGGGATTGGAGGTATGATAGAGATTAGATGAGATCTTCCTCAGTTAGGGGATATCGGTGATATTTGATATGATGGACTGCAAGTCCATGGTTATACCTATGGAGAAAATTATGAAGAAGTTGAGTGATTCTTCTTCAGATTCAAATTTAGTGGATCCCATGATGTACAGATAGTATATTGGATCCTTGATGTACTTGGTTAGTTCTAGGATATATATTTTGTTTGCAGTGAGCACCCTGAGCTAGTATTTGGTTGAATCCAAGGTAGTTCTAGTGGGTGGCAACGAAGCATGGTACAGTTGGATATGGTTTTTCCCAGGTGATGAAGTGAGGTTGTAAAGATATACAAATTCTAGTTGAGAAGGGAGTGCAATAGACAAATTGAGAACCTCAGGGTGTTGCTTCATCTTGGAATAAGTTATGATTTCCAAAATAAGCTTGAAGTAGGCTTATGTAGCACTTAGTACAACAGAGACGAAGTATGTCATAGCCAGTGTCATAGGTCATGAAGTGGTGTAACTTTAGAAGCTTCTTGCAAGACTTCATCCTAGACATGATACATAAGAGAGAAGTGAAGCTCCAGTACTTATACATAGATAAGTATATTGAAGATATCCTCCCAGAGTGGCCATTTTGACTTGGTTGAGGAGGATGATACACAAAATTATCTATGTTGATTTGGCTAGTGATGAGCGTTGATGTTTCAACATACAACATACATTCTCCCAGATTGGTTATGCATGGGGCTATGCTAGTGCTTATATGACCAAAGGGAGAATGATTCATTCACTCACGGGGATCTACTAATGGTGAATGGCCCAGGTATGTTGATTTTCTCCAGGAAATAACATTGTGCAAACATTCTCATAGATTTTTCATGCACAGGGCCATGCTAGTGCTGATATGACAAAAGGAGAATGATTTATTCACTTACAGGGCTCTGCTAGTAGTGAATGGCCCATAGCTTTGGGAAGAAATTATCCCAGATTGGTTATGCACAAGGTTATGCTAGTACTAATATGACCAAGGGTAATGATTCATTCATCCATGGCTCTTTTCTAGTGGTGAGTGGCCCATGTAAGCACCAAGCAGACATTATCCTAGATTGGTCATGCACAGAGCTATGCTAGTGATGATATGACCAAGGATAATGATTAATTCACTCATAGGGCTTTGCTAGTGGTGAATGGATCGAGTATAGTCCTTCTCCTAAAAAAGAGTGGATGGAATCGAGATGTTGTCACGTGCATATTTCAGGATGGAATACATGTGCAGATATGGCACATCAATATGGCTCATGGACAACCTTTCTATGACAGAAGAAATTGAAGGATGGAGAATGTCTCCCTTGTTGAGAGGGAGTGTTGGAGATTTACAACTTCGGGCAGTCATTCTTCATAATAAAGTACAAGAAGAACCATATGCACCATTACATAAGCTCCAGGAAGAAGTTGAAGACCCAGGAAGAGAAGTCGAACCCACAGGGAAATAATAAAGTAATTGAAGACCCAAAAATAAAAATCTGGCCCTAGACTGGCACCTAGATTAGTATAAATACAGGACTGGTGCATTTCATTTGGACAGTCAGACAACTCCTTCTGTAGTGCTCACAAGGTAGATGTGGCTGTAATTTTTGTATTTTCACTATTTTTGTTTTGATGGTATATTGGAGGGTGCGCCACACTTGGTGAAGCTATTGCTTGGTTATTATTGGTCATATTATTGAGGCACTAGGTGTTAGAAAAACATGACCGTGGAGAAATAAAATAAAACAAATGCGGAAAAAAAAACACAGAAGATACACAATACAATAGAGACACATATTTACGTGGTTCACCCAGTGTGGGCTACGTCCACCAGAGAAATTGCGTCCTTCCTTTATTATTATCCATCATATGAAGGGATACAACCTATAGCAAACTCGTTGTAACTTCCTCTTCTTTCTCTCACAGTCTCCTATGTCAGAATACAATATTCACCATCAATCATAGCCACAATACATTTCCCTCACAAAAGAGGGTTTCCTTCTAGGGAAAAAAACCCTAACATAATCTCTATCATTAGATCTGTGACCTTATAGCGAACAATCTAGATTTACAATGAAATTACAATATACATTTAGAAGGCAATTTTTCCTTCGGGGGCTTCACCCTCGAACCCTCACTTGACCCCAGACCCCCCAGCCAGGGGGATACCCCCCCCTGGACCCCGCAGAGGGGGTAACCCCCCTCTGCACTCCCCCACGTGGAAGAGTGTACATACTTCTGGGGTGTAAATACTTCATGGGGTATAAACATGGATGAAAGTAAAAGACCTCTGAATTAGGAAGATAATCAGGCTCCACAACCAAAAATCTCCCACTTGGAGACTGATCTCAACAACTCCACCGCTATTGTATATGTTAGACTCTAAACCTTCCTGGACCTGGAAAATTTCTCATCTTCATCTTCATTCTTGAAGACCAACTGAAACTGAGCAGGAACTTAGTTTCTCCCTGGTTACTCCCTTTGTTAACATGTCTGCAGGATTCTGGCTAGTGTGTATCTTTTCCAACTTCAAATGTCCATC
>SNQJ01S0034421.1:0-54794 GCA_010110895.2 Picea sitchensis | reverse complement strand
ATAGACCCCGTAGAGGGGGTATCCCCCCCTGCACTCCCCTGCGTGGAAGAGTGTACATGCTTCTGGGGTGTAAATACTTCATGGGGTATAAACACGGCTGAAAGTAAAAGACCTCTGAATCGGGAAGATAATCAGTCTCCACAACCAACACTAGGTCTTGGAGATGATAGCCTTGGGGAGGATCTTCTCTGTGTGCTATTTTGGCTATTGATGGTGATGTACTTGTAATATATTGGACTGAATTCTTTCTATAGAAAGGTTGTTGGGTTTTCTTCCAAGGTTGGGTTTCCCAGGATAAACTCTTGTGTTCTTGTGTCTATTGTGCATGGTTAATATTTCTAGATCTTGTTATTTCAAATGTATTGTTATAGTTGATATTTTCAGTGTATAGTTGTTGTATGATAATTGTGATATAAAAGTAAATATTGTTTGTAATCATAAGGCAATAAATATTGGATCTGAGAATCATTAAAACACCAACAAGTTGTGCATGCAAGTCACAATAATAAATACACTTCATTCCTTGAGGAGACTTCATGACATCTATTCCACCTCAACAAAAGTCACCTCTCCATTCCACATCTTCAATGAATCTTGAATGCAAAGGCATGCTATATTGAATGTAATTGAAAACAATATTTATGCTTTAGAAGAGAAATCAATATGAATTTAAACGTGGCTATTGATTAGATTTTACAATTATGTATTTGGTAAACTATTTTTTAATTCTCACAAATGAGGGAAATTGAATTATATAAATCATATTTACATGTTATCTTTTGTTATCACTTATTTAATACTACAAAATTTCTTTCATATTTATAAGCACGAGAAATGGAATTTTGTTTAGATGATGAGGAAATGAACCTTACATCTAGACAAGGCTTTTACCTAACAACCCAAGTGTGAGTGTATGAGTCATAGGGATTTTGGGAAACTAGGGATATCCACCCTTGTGTCAAGATGTTTTTAATCCTTGAATTTATGTTTCTTTTAAAGACTGTATGGGTCATGACGTTCCTTGTGAGAAACTATGGATATCCACCCTTGCTAAGATTTGATATATCTTTTCTAAGATGTTTTTAATTATGGAATGTATTTCACTTCCAAATTAAAAGGCAATCACAATAAGTCATTTGTCACAAATCAATAGATCTTGCTTGAAAATTTTCACTTCTGAGACCATGGGTTGTGTGTCACTATCTTGCTTCAGTTGAGAGGGCTTGACCAACCTACACTTACTACAACCAGACTACGACTATTCACTTAGGGTCTACCTATAAATATGCCCTAGTTTACAACTATTAGATTTACAACTAAGTTATGAAACTGTTTTCTCTAACAACTAGGCACACATCCAATCACAACCTTAAAATATCTCGGTAATACTTTTAACATTTGGTCAATACTCATAAATACTTATCCAACTTTAACATTACAAGGAATAATTGACTTCGTCAAGTAAATATATAACGACATAGAAGTACGGGATGCACCAAAGGTGGATGCCTTAAGTTATTATTATGAAGACTATTACAAGAATACAACAAAGGATTCCAACCACTACCTAAGACTTGTTTTACAAAAGTAAAAATGATCCTAGGAACAACTTCCTATTACCATACCACTTGAATAATCTAACCCTTGAAGCATCCATGCTCTACCTCCTATAGATTTTGTTATTCAACTACAAAAATCACATTCTATATATACCATGAATTAGACACTTTCCAAGCCATCTAAGTATTTTGTGTAAACTACCTAATACTCTGCCAGCATCATATTTGGTCATTGTGCCAAAAACTAGACTTATTACCTCAGAATTCCTTGTTCACTTGCTTGATCACTTCTTGATCAAATGGTTTTGCATAATTATTGTTTCCTTGTTGGCACAAGGGAAAAACTAGGGTTTAATGCTCAAGAGCACACCAACAAATCTCTAACTACCGACCCTTTCGGCAACACCTGGGAAGCAGATGAGGTCTCACCTGAGGTAGAGGCAGAGGTGGTTGTAAGAATCAGGTGTCTGCAACCTTAGATGGGACACATATATGTGATTATATCATTTACAGAGCACTTAGCATCGATCATTTGTCAATATTCAACCCTTATTCTACTTCGCAGATATCACAAAGCATTGTGGTGTACACTCAGATCTACTGTATTTCAATACTTAACCATAGTTACCCAGATCATAACCAGTAGATAAGCACTAAGAATCCTCATACACATCAGGTCTAACAATCATATATATCTAAGAAGCACAGAGAATAAGTGGATATATCAAAGCACATAGCATAAGTAGAAACACATTGAATCAAAGCACATAGCATAACACACAGATTTACGTGGTTCACCCCCACCCTGGGGCTACGTCCACAATATCTTCTTCTTTATTATCGTCTTAAATTTGTTACAAGAACAAAGCCTCCAAAACCTTTCTTTGCATAGGAAAGAAGAACTACAAATATCGCTAGATCCTTCTTCCTTGCATTACAACACTTAGCTTTCTATAGCAACCTCACAATGACTTGCACTTTGCCTTGCAAGCCTTAAACATTTCGCACAGAGCACTTATTCAACATCACATAGATGCACTACCAATTTCACTAAGAAATCATATATACTCCTTCTTACATTGCATATCCTTCTATTTTTACATTACAAAAATGGGCCTAATCATGGGTAAACCCATGGGCCAACATCCCTTTCCCATTACATTGACCCAAAACCATAAAAGGGCCCAAAATTTGACTGAGATCCTGTGATCTCTGCTTCTCTTGGTGCTCCATCTTTGACAGGCTGTCGAAGTCCCAAAACGGTCAAATATGACCAAGTGTTCCTCAAAAATTGGTCAAGGGCCAACAGGCCCCCAACACTCACCCGTGACTCATCTTGAGTCACTCTGGTCTGATCAATTCCACCTTGAATGCCTCAAGTTTGGCTCGAGATACTTCAACCTACTGCAGTGCGACAACCTCTTGCTCAGTGAACTCTTGGATCACTAGATCGTTTACTGGCCCTTCCAGGCATTGTTCTGCATCGATGACAACCTGTTCAAGATCGGTTCCCTGGCTTTCAACTTTAGTGAACAGTTGGCATGCCTTTTCTTGGACTGGTTGAAGTCATTGAGAGACTTCCATCACTTTACTTTGCAGTGTGTGTACCTGTTGTTGGGCAGTGTGTTGTTCTGAAAATCTCTTCATTCTTTCGACTAGGGTCAAGGCCTTCAACTATGCCTATATCGTATCTGTGTGCTGCTTTGCTTCTTGGAGTTATGCCTCCAATGCCTGTAACTATGGATTCTTTGTAAGGTTCACATAAGTCTGGGAGCTTCTAGCGCTTAGCTTCTTGCCTTCCAGGGCAAAGGATTTTAATCGTCCAACTGCGCTACAGGCAATTGCCTCCCTTAGGTCTCTTATTTATTGAGGAGTCTCAGGCATGGTATGAAGTTCCATATCTGTGATGCACTGCTAAAGTTGCTGGATTACTTCTTCAAGTTGTGCCACCTGCTGTGGGACATGTTCTTCAATCTTCACTTCTATGACCATCACAGAGAGAAGTGCTTTGTGAACCCTTTCCTGTACTTCAAGTTGCTATGCTAGCAACTGGTCCTTGCTCTGCTGTAATTGTGTTTTTTCCTCATCCCACTTCGCTTGCAGGGCAATATTTTCCCATTCTTCCTTACTCTGTTTTTATAGAAGTTCGCTCTGGACTTGTGTCAAATCCTGGTTGGCTTCCACTGTGTCTTCTTGAGCTCGTCGAAGGCGAGCTTCGACTTTATCGACAATCTAGTGTAATTGGGTGGGCTCATTGCCTATTCCTGCTGTTCCAATTGTCAAGGGTGCAGTAGAAACTACTCAGCTGGACTGGAGTGCCTGCTTCACTTCTTGAAGTTCACCCTTGATTCGTCTAAATACCTCCTCCTGCTTCCCTTCTTGCTTTTCTGCGACCTCTAGTGAAGCATCATTCAGCGCAGCGAATAATAAGTCGAAGTCGTCCGGTGTGAGGGTAGTCTTAAACATAGTCCAGGTGGCCTTAGTTTTCTTTTGGGATGAGGGTTTTGGTGGGGTAATCTTCCTTTTCTTGGAGGGATCCTCCTCCTCTCTAGGTGGAGTAACCTCGCCTTTGTTTTTCTCAACTTTTGTGCCACCTAGTTCTTCACCATCACCTCCCTGCATAGGTGATATTGAAGTAGTCTTTGTGGATGTGATATGGACATCTTGAACTTCATCATCCTTCTTAGTCTTTCTTGGTCCAAGTGTATTCGGCATAGATTCAGGGCTATCCATGTCATACATTTCTGCGGGGTCCGCTGCAACAAGGAGGTCCCCTGACCATTCCTTGGTAATATGCTCCAAGACTTCTTCTGTCAACTTATAGTACGACTAAAGCTGATGTTTGTGCTCATCAGCGCACACTGTGATATAGGTGAAGTGGCGTTCCACGCTAAATTTTATCAAATTTCTAAACCTATGAAGTGTGTTTGGGGTGAGGCACGATGTAGACTAGATTTCATTCTTCAATTGGTTGTAATAGGCGTGGAAGATGACATTGGACTACCACTGCTTGTTCATGTCGCTAGAGTACCACAACGTACAGAACTTCGTGACCAGTGGTTCGAAGGGTTTGATATTCAGAAATGTGGCACCTTTTGGTATCTCCCAGGCGATGAAAGCGATTAGTATGAGCAACCAACTAAAGTGGAACATATACCCTTGGTATTACGCTTCTCTGCAATCAATCTCTAGTTGGTTTACAAGGTACTGCGCCCAGTTCATCTGTAGTCCCTCGGTGCACTTCCCTGCGAGTCAACTACGAATCCAGTCACTTGTGTTGGTATGTTCTTGTGAACTAGCTTGCCTGTGATCAAATGACAGGAAAGGCACACTACGCCACTCTAGATAGAGTCTACCTTGTAGCCTTACATGCCTTTCTTGACATTGCCATAAGTTTATTTTATCCTCTGCGCTAGNTTGAGGTGTTTCCAGGGTAAAAATCCTATGGGTTAGGGCCTTGCATACTAAGTCCTGTGATCCAATTGATCAAGGTCGGATCCACAGTGATGCAACGATCCAACAATAAGTATCCTCCGTGGTAGTAGGACAACAACAACTTGATGCATGCGTTGACTTCCTGGTGTCTGCTGAAGTGAGGGATCTTCATTACATTAAGAAGTGTGGACTGCATGAGGTTCTGGGTCCATGACTATGGGACAATATTAGAATTCTCTCCTTTGGTCCTGGTTAAGTACTTATGCGAGGCTAACATGCTGTAAACTTTACGATCTCCAAGGTTAAAATCACTAAATATCAGTGATGCGAGCTTATCCTGGTCGACATGAACTGCGCGCACCCCTTTTGGAAGGTACATGGTGATCGAAGTGTACTCGAAGTCTCTAGGTACACTGTCATGGTTGATGGAACCACTTAGAGGTGGAAAGTAAGTAGGTAGAATGCATGGGATAAGCTTGGCATTTGCGATGTCATCCCTGTGCTTGGTCAGTTTCTCATCGGTCGGTTGAGATGGACCGGTGCAAGCAGTGGAAGGGGAGGCCTGGAGCCCTCTCATTGATGATGCTTGGACTCCTGTAGATAATCCTCACTCCGACATGAATCTCTCAGTCATTAATTCAATAAAAAATTCTTCAACTACTTTCTCAACAACGTTGAGCTCGTCCGACATACAAGCTTGGGTCAACTAGCTCGAGTGTGAAATGAATTCAAAGACTACAATGAACGGTATGGGAACAAGGAAATGATCACAGGGTGAAGTAATCTCAGGTTTCGGGCTCAAATTCTCACTTACCAAAAAGTTTTCTCGGTGCGTGGTGCGACGGACTAAGTAGGGAAACTTAGCAATGGTCTGCTTCCAATGGGTATGAGGCAACATTAACTTATTTTATATCTATTATGGCGTGGTCGAATGGTCTAGTGGTGAGCCATAAATTCTTTCCAACCTGTTTGGAGCGGTAGTCGAATGGTTATATTGGATTCCAATGGCTATATTACTTCGCCTCGACGAAGTGGCATATGTCGTTGTTCTGATATCCTGGTGAAGCTCTAATTCTGCAAAGTGTCTTGCTGCGAGGTACCCTCTGGGATCTTCCGTAATTTTTCAATCTTAGCCTTCTTCTTACTTAGCTTTCTGGCCTTCTTTCCAGTGAGCTTCATCTCAGTGATTCTCTTCCCATTTTGATTCTTATTTTCCTCGGACATAGTCACTTCGTGCTGGTGAGATTATCTCCTAGGGTTTAGGTATATCACTTCTTCTTTGTCTGGGGTAGAAATTTCATCCTTTTGTGTAGATTTAGCCTCGACATCTGGGCTTATTGTGTCATATGGCTTCTAGTGGTTCTCTTGTTCTTCTATCAACTGTGTGATCCTTTTAGTCATGAAATATTTTAACTCTTGTCTCTGCTTTTCTAAAACCTCTTCTTCTTCCTTCTTTCTGGCTTGATCTCTTTCAATCCAATGTTTTCCAAGTAGCATAGTAAATGGGGCATTGTCCTCAATGAATTTGATAATCTCAAAATATTCTTTTGTCGAAGTTCCATTGACTTTCATAGGTATCTGAGCGAGTTTTCCACATAACATCATTAGTTTTCCTCTGAATATTCCTATTCCTCCCAATGAAGGAATCATGGCAAGCTTCCCTATAGATTCCCAAGTTCTTTCTGGCATAATGTTCACTTGTGTTTCTTCATCAAGAATACAATCAATGTCGAAGTTCCCTATTCTTGCTTCGACTTGCTCCTTTTCTTTGAAGATCTCTAGTAATCGGACATCTTTATGTTCCTTCAAGGTTTCTTTCATATGTATTAATACTTTCTCTAATTATTATTGGGTTTCTTCCTTTTCTGGATCTGCCTTATGGTCTTCTTGATTCAGATTTATCCTTTCAAGCTTAGTGATCATTCTAGGGAAATCCAATACCTCATGGTCCCTAGCTTTGCAACAAAGACAACTAGATCTTCTACCAGGGAATTCCTTAGCTAGATGGCCTGGTTTTTTGCAACTGTAACATAGGATTAATCCTCGCTTTCTTTTAAATGATCCCCAACCTCTTCTGTACTGTGCACTAGAATAGTGATAGCTAACCTACAGAAAATTCTTTCTAGGATCCTGCATCCATTTGTTAGTCCAGACATTCTTTCTATGCATAGGTATAACATATCTATCATTATACTTATCAGATCTATTCATATCAAACTTTATTTCATCTATTAATGCCCTATTTTTGAAGCTAGGACAGAATCAATCAAACATACCAGGATCCATGCTTTAGAAACAAAAAAAAAAAAAAAATCACTTATCTTACTTCTACAGAGCACAATGCTTCTAGATCTAAGAACTTTTGACTATTCTTACCTACATTAGAGCACAGAGCTTACATATATTACCTCTTTTCTGCAGATCTAACCTCTTTCTTTCAAAAATTTCCACTTTTACTTTTATTAGAGCACAGAGCATTCAGATCTCGCTTCTTTTCTTCAGATCTGATCTTCCTTTCTTCAAATCTGACCTTATTCCTGGCACAAAGCTTCACAGGTCAGGTAAAAAGCTACACAGTAGGGAAACATATCTATGCATAGAGCTTTCTTTTGCACAAAGTTTCTTCTTCCTTAGTTCCCAGCAATCACAGTTTCAAGTCTCGGCAATGGAACCAATTGTTGGCACAAGGGAAAACCCGGGGTTCAACGCTCAAGAGTGCACCAATAAAGCCCTAACCGCCGACGATTTTGGCAACACATGCGAAGCAGATGAGGTCTCACCTGAGGTAGAGGCAGGGGTGGTTGCAAGACTCAGGTGTTTGCAACCTTAGCTGGGGCACAGATCTGTGATTATATCATTTACAGAGCACTTAGCATTGATCATTTGTCAATATTCAACCCTTATTCTACTTCACAGATAGCACAGAGCATCGCGGTGTACACTCATATCTACAATATTTCAGTACTTAACCATAGTAACCCAGATTAGATCCAGTAGATAAGGACTAAGCATCCTCATACACAATAGATCTAACAATCATATATATCTAAGAAGCACAAAGCATAAGTGGATATATCAAAGCACATAGCATAAACAAAAACACATTGAATCAAAGCACAAAGCATAACACACAGATTTAAATGGTTCACCCCCACCCTGGGGATACATCCACAAGATCTTCTTCTTTATTATCGTCTTCAATCCATTACAAGCAAAAATCCTCCAAAACCCTTCTTCGCATAGGACAGAAGATATGCCCAACTCGCTAGATCCTTATTCCTTGCGTTATAGCACTTAGCTTTCTATAGAAACCTCATAGTGACTTGCACTTAGCCTTGCAAGCCTTACACAGTTTACACAGAGCACTTATTCAACATCACATTGATGCACTACCAATTTCACTAAGAAATCATATCTACTCCTTCTTACATTGCCTATCCTTCTATTTATACATTAGAAAAGTGGGCCTAATCGTGGGTAAACCAACGAGCCAACATGCCTTTCCCATTACATTAACCCAAAACCGTAAAAGGGCCCTAAAGTGGACTGAGATCATGTGATCTTTTCTTCACCTGGTGCTCCATATTTGACAGGCTGTCGAAGTCCCGAAACGGTCAAATATGACCAAGTGTCCCTCAAAACTTGGTCAAGGGCCAACATTCCTCTTTATATAGGTGGGAGTTACCAATCATTTCCTTCTCCTAAGTTTCCTTTCACCATGCTCGATGCCCAAGCAAACCCAAATGTGAAATACACTCCATTGTTTGTGTATTCATCTCTTGAAATTATTCTAAGGCTTGGAACGCTCAACCCCATAAGTCGATGTTCAAATTGAATAGTACACTAATTCCCAAGAATCCAAAGTCTCACACACCCAATAATTATAATCGTCCCACTTGAACAATGTCTAGGGAATGCCTACCATCCCTTGTACTTCACGTCATTGCAAGCCAATGTCCGTCTAACCTTGTGATGCATGCCTAATGAAATGAAGAATGGCTTCCCACAGACTAGGGTACTATCATTCACAAATCAAGGTACTATTTCCCACTACATACATGAACTAAGGAAAAACACATCCATTGTCCAAGCCCCTTGTGTGAATTCTATAAGAAGCCACTTATGATAACACTCATCTTATTGCCATACTTATCCAAATCACTTCTACCAAGCTCTTCGTCATTTGGGTACCTTTCGATGTGCAATACCATCGAAGGCATGCCCATATATCCCTTCAACTTTCCACCACATCTAACTGTTCCTACCAATGACTGTATCAATGAATAGAACACATTTCCATCTCCAAGATAAGGGCATGTTTGTTGGTGGCAACTGTGGAAGCCACTCGCCATATTATTTTCATTGACATAATTTCATAAGGAGACTCACTACCTAGGAGTAGACAGTGGATACTAGGACACCAATGAAACAATTCCAACATCAATGAAGAGATTTAAAGATGTTGTTTAGAAACAACCCTCTATGCTTTTGAATATAGAGGTAACTAAAAACTAATATGGATTTGGTTTTTGGTAGATTTGCATAGGTAGGTGTTCATGGTAGGTTGGAGCGTTTGAGTTGTAGAAGGTGACTTGGGGGTAGGCAGAGTTTGGAGTTGCATCTAGGAGATGGTACTCAGTGGAATTCAAACAAGAGGAACTTGTGTTCAATAAGACATGGAGTGGTGAATTTTCATGGAGTAGGTATAAAGTTTAATTACCCACTCTACCTTCCTAAGTCATGAAGTTTAGAGGTGTATCCAAGCATGGAATTTTAATTAGTGGGAAATTGCATGGTTATTTCAGTAGCAACATTGTGATTGGTTGAATGAGTTGGCCACGAATGAATGTGGCACTTTTTGAGGATAATTTTAGACAACAAAATTTGAATAAAATTGACATTTTTTAGGACATTGTCATGGATGGAAAGAATCTTAAGTTGGGGAATGTCACAAGGTTAAAATTTTCATTCCACTTGAGTGTCCCATACCAATCAATAATTCCAATCATGGCATGTAATTGGTGAGACCATCAATTTCTTGTATCAACTAGAATACACCTATTTGACATGTCCTCACTGAACACAACCTAGACACCTTAAAGTATACAAAATACCAATGTTCATTTCACCATAGGTGATGATGCACACCACCCCATGATAGGAAATTTCATGACACTGTCAATGGTACCTCAAGTAGGGTCCTTACAATCCCCCCCACATGAATTATTGACATCCTCATCAACACATCTCCATTGGCTCCTCCAATGAAAGCAGAGTTAGTGATGAAGAGACACTTCCATAATTTCCACATTTGAGCATGGCTCTAATACCTATTTTCATGAGGATAGAATTTCCATTTTTCTTTAGCATCCCATACCACTCAAGAAGTCTAGTTGCCATGCCACACTAGTGTGACCTTTCTAGTTGGTCATGACCACCAATCACTTACTCATACTAAACCTAACCAACTTGTCTTGATTAGATCCAAGCCAAGCACTTTAGATTGTGCATAATATCAAATTTATTGTTTCACTATAGATGGTGCTATGCAATTTCCACCCAACCATAGGAAACCAACTACCGAACATGAGACTATTTTGTCATACATTTAGGCCAACACATGCTAGTCCTTAAAGATGACATCCATACTTTATCAAGCATTCACATACCTCTAGTACACTCATCAACATCATTTCCCTGTGATAGATAACACACAATCCATCACATTGCAAAATCATGTCATCCTCCACCTAATCTTTCTATGAAACACCTCATCAATCATCTTTTGTACTTGACTACACATCTGATGGCCCTCCTATCCTACATGCTAGTACACTATCCTAATAGTCTCGTGGATGCCACCCACAGGTTTTCACCAAGGCTGTATTTATAATTTTGAGATTATATTCTCAAGCATACATGATTAATGTTTTCAAGATCAAACCTTTTGAAATATGATGTGATTTGCGTGTAGATGGAATTCAATTCCTTTAGTGAAAATCCAAGCTCTTTCCAAGCCCAGTTCAAAAAATTTAAAGAACATATGAATGAAACCAAACACTTAACTCTTGAGGTGTTAATAACACCTCCTACTATTGGTGTGATAAGTTGTTCAGATACCCATGCAAATGGTTTTTACTTTTATTTTTGTCGTCTTGTACTGTTATAAATGCAACTAAAATTTATAAAGGGGTTGTTAGAAATTTGGACATCTTTATTTTTGAGTTATTAGATAGATTTTTATCTTACAAAAAATAAAATTTATTTGTCAAAATAAGAAACAGGTCTCTTGAAATAGAGTTGCCAAGGTTTGGGGAACATGAACCCTGGAGGAGAATACCTACCCATACCTTCAAATCTAAGACTTGACCCATTTAAAAACTTAATAGTTAAACAAATTCAAACAACAAGAAAGTTCCTTCATGAGTGTTCTTCAGAAAGTTGATTGGGGCATTTTCCATTTCTGAAGTGTGGAATAAGGGGTGTAAATGCATGTGGTAAAGTGATATTATATCTCGAGAAACAAAACCTCGCTCAAAATTTTCATGTTCTACATACAATGCCTTAGTGTTTGATCCCCAATAATCAAAATAAGTAGTTAGAGAGAGAATTTGTTAATGACTTAAAACCCTAGGGAAACCTACCAATGAATAAATCAAATAAAAGAATGAGCCAGGGAAAAAAAATATAAAAATATGGAGAAGTTTACCCAGGAATAAATTAGAGTCAATATTTTTAGTCTTGGAAACCTTCTAAAAACATGTGAGCTATCACAACCTTTAATTTTTTTTGATAACTCACTTCTCATAATTATTTATGAATATGCCTTCTCAACTTTGTCTAGCTTTTTGATAAATAAAAAGTATCTAATATCCGAGCTACTAGAATCTTACATAATTTTCTCTTATAATAATTGGATTTTTTCCTAATGTGTTCAAGCTCTTTGTCATTATACATAGGGCTAAATCATGAAGTTGGGTAACACTTTGTGAGAATCGGGTTTCCAAGATTCCTTCTAACATTGTTTCGGTCGAACTAATAATTCTTTCATACGAAAGCCACATCTTTTCGACCGAACTATTGGACATCAAACCAAACGGTACTGAGACGATGGCCTCGACTGTCGTGTACCATCTTATCTGGACAATTTTTTTCCGGTAAATATTTTTGGCCGAAAGAGTCTTTCGAATGAATGTTTTTTCGGCCGAAAGAACCTTTCGACCAAAAAATCGTTTATATATTACCCCCACATTGTTCACCTCTTAAATTTTCTGAACTTGTGATGTTGGTAGTTGATAGTTGTGGATAGTTGTGGATAGTTTATATTTGTGATAGTTTATAGTTGATAGTTGCGGGCGGATGTTGGTGCCGGCAGATGTAGCTGCTGGCAGACGTTGGTGCTAACAAATGTAGCTGCGGGAGGACGTTTGTGGTTGGTGCTAGAGTTTGTAGCTGTGGGTGATTGTTGTTGGTCCAGGTATGTTGTTCAGTTTTTTTTACATTTTTTTTAGTGTTAGTTTGTTTTATAGTTTTATAAGGTTGACAGGGCCGAATACGATCATGTCCTTGTACAGGGACATGCCTGAATTCGGGCATGTCCCTGTACATGGACAAGGATGTATTCGACCCTGTCAACCTTAGCATTTTTTACCATCATTTGGCCGTAAGGTCATTTGTCTACCAAGTTTATGTGTGCTCATAATAGTACTTGATTTAGTTTCATTAAATTGAATATATGAAAATCATTAAAAATATTTTGATTGATTGAATTTTTAATGCAAATTTATTATAATTGGCTAACATGTAATATACCTATTTTCATTTTTCGGCTAAGTATATAAAATTTATGTTATTAAAATAAATCTCAGTTCCAAATGCAATATGGTAATATTTGTTTTCATGGTATTATAATTTATTATCTAATTTCCTAATGCAATATGACAATATTTTTTTTCTTGGTATTATAACTTCCCCATGGGAACCTACTTATTATTTTTTTTAAAGTTATGAATTATGTTATTATAATCTCCCCATGAGCACCTAATTATTCAACCTTAGGAGGAGCTTGACAGGGCCGAATATGGCCCTGTCCATGTATAGGGAAAGGGCCAAATTCGGGCATGTACCTATACATGGAAAGGGAAGTATTCGTCCCTATCAACCTCCTTTCTAAGTCTATGGGTTCATTTCCAATGTTGAATACAAAATTCCCAAATCCATTTAGCCTTAGCAATTAATTAATGTAGCAAACAGTTCCTACTCAATTGAATACTTATACATTCAGTTTGGAAATCCTAAGGTTAGTTATGAATTATAATGGCCTCTTTAAGCATATTTGTACATTAAATTTATTTCTAATTTTATAAATTCAACACTAAATTTGTACATTAAATTTATTTCGAACTATATAAATTAAATTTATGTCCAGGTAATTAGTTTATTTTGTTTTGTAGTTTTTTTTAGTTTATTTTTTTTATAGTTTTAGAATGTTGACATGGACGAATATAGCCTTGTCCATGTATAGGGACATGCCCGAATTCGGTCCTGTCACTGTACATGGACATGGTTGTATTCGACCCTATCAACCTTAGGAGGAAGTTGACAGGGCCGAATACGACCCTGTCGATGTGTGACAGGCTTGATTTTGGGTGTGTCCCTGTACATGGACATGGTTGTATTCGGCCCTGTCAACCCTAGGAGGAGGTTTACTGGACCGAATACATCCCTGTCCATGTATAGGGACATACCTGAATTCGGGCATGTCGATGTACATGGACAAGGTCATATTTGGCCCTGTCAACCTTCGCATTTTTTACCATCATTTGGCCATAAGGTCATTTGTCTACCAAGTTGATGTGTGATCATAATAGTACTTGATTTAGTTTCATTAAATTGAATATATGAAAATCCTTAAAAATATTTTGATTGATTGATTTTTTAATGCCAATTTATTATAATTGGCTAACATGTAATATACCTATTTTCTTTTTTCAGCTAATTATATAAAATTTTTGTTATTAAAATAAATCTCAGTTCTGAATGCAATATGACAATATCTGTTTTCTTGGTATTATAATTTATTATCAATTTTCCTAATGGAATATGACAATATCTATTTTCTTGGGATTATAATTTCCCCATGGGAACCTAACTCTTCATTTCTAGAATTTATGATTTTTTTTTAAAGTAATAAATTGTGTTATTATAATTTCCCCATGAGCACCTAACTATTAAACCTTAGGAGGAGCTTGTCAGGGTCAAATACAACCCTGTCCATATACAGGGACATGCCCGAATTTGGGCCTGTACCTGTACATGGATAGGGTTTTATTCGACCATGTCAACCCCCTTTCTAAGTTCATGGGTTCATGGCCAATGTTGAATACAAAATTCCCAAATCCATTTAGGATTAGCAAGTAATTAATGTAGCAACAAGTCCTTGTTCAATTGAATACTTATACATTCAGTTTGAAAATCCTAAGGTTAGTTATGAATTACAATGGCCTCTTTAAGCATAATTGTACATTAAATTTATTTCTAACTGTATAAATTCAACATTAAATGTATTTCTAACTGTATAAATTCAACATTAACATTATGTCTAGGTAATTAGTTTAGTTTGTTTTGCATTTTTTTTTTAGTTTTAATTTGTTTTACAGTTTTAGAAGGTTGACAGGGTTGAATACAACCCTGTCAACCTTAGGAGGAGGTTGACAGGGCCGAATACGGCCCTACCCATATACACAGATAGACCTGATTTTGGGCATGTCCCTGTACATGGACAAGGTTGTATTCTGCCTTGTCAACCTTAGGAGGAGGTTGATAGGGTCGAATACGGCCACATCCATGTACAAAACAGTCCTTGTTCAATTAAATACTTATACATTCAGTTTGGAAATCCTAAGGTTAGTTATGAATTATAATGGACTCTTTAAGCATAACTGTACATTAAATTTAGTTCTAACTATAAAAATTCAACATTAAATTTATTCCTAACTGTATAAATTCAACATTAAATTTATGTCGAGGTAATTTGTTTAGTTTTCTTACAATTGTTTTTAGTTTTAGAAGGTTGATGGTTGATAGGGTCGAATACAGCCTTTTCCATGTATAAGTACATGCCCTAATTCAAGCCTGTCCCTGTACATGGACATGGCCGTATTTAGACCTGTCAACCTCCTTTCTAAGTTTGTGGGTTAATTGCCAATGTTGAATACAAAATTCCCAAATCCATTTAGTCTTTCCAATTAATTAATGTAGCAAACAGTCCCTGTTCAATTAAATACTTATACATTCAGTTTGGAAATCCTAATGTTAGTTGTGAATTATAATGGCGTCTTTAAGCATAACTGTACATTAAATTTATTTCTAATTGTATAAATTCAACATTAAACTTATTATGTATAAAGAAATGAGAAAATTATCAAGAAACCCATTCTCTAAAAGAAGGGCACACATTTTGTGTGAGGATTATAGGCTAAAGCAATAAGAAAATTGTAGGAGCTACAAACATACATAATTTGAGACTATATTTAATATAAGTAGAAAACACGATCATGATCCTTTAAATACGTTCCAAACAAGGTAGGAAAAAGTGTATATTTAGGAGAATGACCATGCTAGTTTAAATAAGTTCCAAACAAAGTAGGAAAAAGTGCAGATTTATGAGAATGCTTATTCTCCTTTAAATAAGTTCCAAACAAGGTAGGAGAAAGTGTAGATTAAGGAATTAAGGAATAAATTCATTTGTTTTAAGATTTTATTTCTATGGTAGAATTGGGGCCTGTCCATTTGCATGGACAATGTCGAATTCGACTCTTTTCATGCACAAGGACATGCCCGAATAAGGGCATGTCCCTGTGCATGGACAGGGCCAAATTTGGCCCCGTCCATGCACAGGGACAACCCCGAATTTGGCCTTATCCATGCATAGGGACAAACTTGAATTTGACCTTGTCCATGAACAGTGACATGCCCGAATTTAGGTATGTCCTTGTGCAAGGACAAGGCCAAATTCTTCCCTATCCAAGCATAGCGACATGGCCGAATTTGGGCTTGTCCCTGTGCATGGACATGGCTGAATTTGGCCCTGTCCATGCATAGGGACATGCTCAAATTTGGGCTTGTTCCTATGCATGGACAGGGTTGAATTCGGCCCTTTCCATGTATAGGGACAGGGAAGATTTGCATAGTGATCTAGCACCCTCAATGTTTTTCATACACAAGATTAAGCTAAATTTAATGCATGCTGGAAATTACAATTTAGATTTTTGTTTGTAATTTTGTGCATTTTCAATATTCAATTACTTTAGAAATTAATTTAGTGTAGAAAATTTCATTTATAGATATGTTTTGAGTCTAAAAAATGTCATTTTCCATTCCAAGTAGACTCATTTAGTTTTTCTGTACTTTCAAAATTGATTTCGATTTTTGTTTTACATTTTTTGAATACGCTAGATTAAATTAAATGTAATGCATGCTGGAAATTACAATTTAGATTTCTGTTATTAATTTTGTGCATTTTCAACATTCAATTACTTTAGAAATTAATTTAGTGTAGAAAATTTCATTTCTAGATTTGTTTTGAGTCTAAAAAATGTCATTTTCCATTCCAAGTAGACTTATTTACTTAGATTTTCTGTACTTTGGAAATTGATTTCGATTTCTGTTTCACATTTTATTAATTGATATCATTGATTATAAGTCAAAAATTTACATTTCTAGATAATGTTTGAGTCTGAAAAATAAATTTTCAATTCTTACTTTAAGCTCATTTCATAGACATGTTGCATTCTATAAAAAATTCTATTGAATTCTTTTATAAATTTCTGCATTTTTCACTCATATTTGATGCAAAAAAATTATATTTCAGATTGTATTTGTGCATTTAAATTTGAATTCCATACTTTACTTTTGATTAAATTCACTCTTTATTTGCAAATCTGAATGTAACTTACTTCACACATCACATAAATTCAAATATGAAAACTCGGATTAATGTGGGCTTTTGGTTTTTAGTTTATTTTGTTTCTTGGTTAAGTACAAAGTTGAGATAATGTGTGACCCTTTTCTCTCCTGGGATGGTACATGATTCCTAGGAGTAGTTAATAAGGGCATGATCACATTATTGATCTTCCTCGTATGATGGGATGATAAAATATTATAAGTAAATATCATGAGAATCATGTGGACATTCTTCCATTAAAGAAGAACTTAATTGTTGACTTTGTCTTGAAATCACCCTTGCTTGAGTTACAACCCCCTTAATTGTTGTGTGGGTTTTTTGTTTTATTCTTTGTTTTTACCTAAAGAAAGTTAGCCGCCTTGGATTTGGAAGAGTTTAATTGTTGACTTTGTCTTGAAACCACCCTTGCTTGAGTTATGCCCCCCTTAATTGTTGTGTGGGTTTTTGGTTTTGTTCTTTGCTTCTTCCTAAATAAAGTTAACTTCCTTGACTTTGGATCCCCTCTCTTGACTTGTTTTTTTCTTGTTGATTTTTATGGTTTAACAATTAATATTTTATGTTATAAAATATTATTTGTTTAAATTATTTAATTATTTAATTGAGTGGTTGTGACCCCTCTAGGACAGTGCTTCTTGGTGTATTAAGCCATCGTGGGATAACCTATCCAACCTCTTGTTGTCGCTGACATCTAAGGGTCTTTTCCATCTTGCCACAGATCTCTTCTTGGTTGTTGTTTGGGGATTTTGGTTGTCCTTGCTGGTGTCACCCTCCTCATTTTTTTGTTGGTGTCTCCCTCCTCATATCCTTTCTAATTCCACCCTATGTATGTTGTCGTTTTCTTCTATTGTTGGTGCCACATGTGTATGTTGTTGGTTAGTTTATTGATATTTTACCCTAAAAGTTCTTGTTGGCAATTTGTTCCAAGTGTCATGATGAGATCTACCCTAAGGTTTGATCAATGATCCCTTGAATATTTTTCTGAGCCTATATATAAGAGGATAGCAACAACATATCATGTAATATTGTTTCTCGTTTTAGTTTTAAGAAAATGTTTTGTCAGTGATTGTTTTTAGTTTTACTAGATTATGGATTAGAAGTTTTAATGTCTTGTTGATTGTAATATAAAATTAACTAATGTTTAGAAATTAAAATAAATATTTCTTTTTTAGTTAGCTATATTTTTTGCTCTTAAATTTTAACATGTTACACATAGATTATCTTAAAAATTACAAATTACCTTCTATTATTTACACAGATATAGATGATCTTCTACATGTCACATTTTTTTTTATATTTAAATATTTTCATGTTCATTATATATCGAATCATAGTAAAAAATATAGTTGTTCTAGTTTTTTCAATATATGTCTATGATGCTTTGAAGTTTTTATAAATGCTTAAATTCTTGTGTTATAAATTTAATATTTCCATTTAATGTTTCTATAAACTATGAAATTTCATATCCATGAATTTTAAAAGGATAGATATCAAGGCGAGATGTTGAGACATGAGTCTCCAAACATTCCTCGCAAACTCTCTAGGATATCCCATGAAGGAAGAAGAGGAACCCCTTCTTCGAATAAGACTCTGAGTGACTAACGTCAATCTAGTCAAAGTTTGTGAATAGATCATCTCGAGAATGTGCTCAAAATACTGTTATGTATGCAACCTTCTTAGATAGGTTGCACATTAATACTCCAACATCGGAGAATTTAGGGAATACATATTAGATTCAACCATTCAAGATGCCACTAACTCAGGTACTTGGTGAAGGTAAGAATTCTTTTGCATGCATGCAATCATATGAATTTAGGAAATTGGAGTTTGTTGATAATATTAAAAATTGAAATTTAAAACTATGACCTGAATAGAAATGAAATTGAAACAAATGATCTTAGTGCATTTTTTTGCAAGACTGTAAATCTAGTGTGGAGTTCTCTTTCTTTTCATTAATGTTTGGAACTAAAGTAATATAGTAATAGCTATTCATTGTGAAGTAATATCGTATGTTGGATGAATGTGGTGATGTTTATCCTCGTAGTAGGTTGTGGAGGGAAAAGAGTTGTGCATGTTGCTGGGAAGAGTGTTGTGCATGCAAGTAACCATAGTTAAGACACTTCATTCCTTGAGGATCCTTCATGACACTGCTTCCACCGTAGCTACAATCGCCTCTCCATGCCATATCTTCAATGAATCTTGAATGCAAAGGTAGGCTATATTGAATGTAATTACAAGCTATATTTATGTTTTAATAGAACAATCAATAAGAATTTAAATGTGGCTATTGATTAGATTTTATAATTATGTATTTGGTAAATTGCTTTTTAAATTATCACAAATGAGGAAATTGAATTACCTACACCAAGGGAAATTAAGTCCCTTCACAATAACTCAACCAATCAAAAATTAAATATAAGAAAAAAAGCATTTGACAAATAATTTTGTTTTTTCAAAAAAATACTTTTAATATATGTTTTCACAAAATTTTGGAAATCTTTTGGAAAAGTGGCTAACTAATATAAATAAAGTCAAAGTAGGTTGACTTCATAACAAAAACTATAGTCCCTAGCGGGGTAGGGACTAATTTTTTAGACTTCCAATACACATTGGAATTTGTGTGAATTATATAAATCATATTTACATGTTATCTTTTGTCATTACGTATTTAATACTAAAAATTTCCATTTGTATTTATAAGAATGACAAATGGAGTTTTGTTTAGAATATGGAAAAGTGAGCCTTATATATAGACAATGCTTTGACCTAGAAACCCAAGTGTGAGTGTATGAGTCACGAGGCTTTTGGGAAACTATGGATATCCACCCTTGTGTGAAGGTGTTTTTACTCCTTGAATTTATGTAGCTTTTAAAGACTATATGGATAATGAGGTTCCTTGTAAGAAACTATGGATATCCACCCTTGTTAAGATGAGATCCATCTTTGCTAAGATTTTTTTAATTATGGAATGCATTTCACTTCCAAATTAAAAGGAAATCCCAATAAGTAATTTGTCACAAATCAACATAACTTGTTTGATTTTTTTCACTTTTTGACACTATGGGTTTTGTGGCACTAATTTACTTCGGTTAAGAGGGATTGAACAACCTACACCTACTACAACCAAAATACGTCTATTCACTTAGGGTATACCCATAACTATGCTATAAGTCACAACTATTATATCTACAACTAAGTTATGCAACCAAGTTCTCTAACAACTAGGCACACATCCAGTCACAACCTTAAAACATCTTGGTAATACTTTTAATGCTTATGAAATATTCATCATTAATTATCCAAATAGAACATTACAAGGAATAGTAGAATTCGACAAGTAAAGACACCACGACATAAAAGTACAAGATGCACCCTAGGTGGATGCCTTAAACTATTATTATGAAGAATATTACAAGAAAAAACAAAGTAGTCCAACCACTACCTACGAATTGTTTTATAGAAGTACAAATGATCTGAGACACAACTGCTTATTGTGAGACCACTTGCATAATACAACCCCTGAAGGATCCACAGTCTTCCTCCTATAGATTTTTTTCTTCAACTACAACAATATCATTCTAGCTCTACCATGCCTTAGACACTTTCCAAGCCATCTAATTCCTTTGTGTAGATTACCTAAGACTCTTCTAACATCCAATTTGATCATTGTGCCAAAACCCAGACTTAACACCTCATAGCTCCTTGTTCATTTGCTTGATCACTCCTTGATCAAATGCATTTTCACAATGCTTGTTTCCTCTTTATATAGGTGGGAGGTACCAATCATTTTATTCTCCTAATGTATATGTCACCATGCATGATGCCCAAGTGGACCCAAATGTGGAATGCACTCCATTGTTTGTGTATTCATCTCCTCAAATTATTCCAAGGACTGGAATTCACAACCCATTGATTCCATGCTCGAATCGTATCGTGCACTAGTGCCCAATAATCCCAAGTATCACACACCCAACTCTTACAATCCTACCACTTGAAAAATGTCCTAGACACCCCTGCCATCCCTTTTGCTACACGTCATGCCAAGCCAACATCCATCTAACCTTGTGATGCATGCCAAATCAAATGAAGAACTATTTCCCACAAACTAGTGTACTATCACCCACAAATCAAAGAATTACTTCCCACTACATCCATGAACTAAGGAACATCACATCCATTGTCCAAGCCCCTTGTGTGACTTATATAAGAAGCCACTTATCATAATACTTATCTTATTTCCATACTTAGCCAAATCACTTTTACCAATATCTTCAGCACTTGGGCGCCTTTCCATGTGTAATACCATCGAAGTCATGCCCATATAGACCTACTACTTTCCACCACATCCAATTGTTCCTACCAATGACTATCTCAATGAATAGGGAAGGGCAGACATTTCCATCTCCAATATAAGGGTATGTTTGTTGGTGGTGACCTTGGAAGCCACTTTTCATCTTCTTTTCATTGAAATAATGTCATGAGGAAACTCACTACCAAGGAGTAGGTAGTGGATCCTAGGACACTAATAAAACAATGACAAGATCAATGAGGAGATTTAAAGATGTTGTTTAGAAACAACCCTCTATCCTTTTGAAGATAGAGGTAACTAAAAAAAAACATGGATTTTGTTTGTGGTAGATGTTCATAGGCAAGTGTTCATGGTAGGTTGGAGCCTTTGAGTTGGAGCCTTTGAGTTGTAAAGATAGTGCTCAATGGAATTCAGGCAAGAGGAACTTGTGTTCAATATGACATGGAGTGGCTCATTTTCATGGAGTAGGTACAAAGTTCAATTAGCTACTCAACTTTCCTGAATCATGAAGTTTGGAGGTGTATCCAAGCATGGTAGTTTGAGTAGTGGAAAATTGTATGGTGATTTCAGTAGCAACATTATGGATTGGTTGAAGGAGTTCACCAGATATGAAAGTGGCACTTTTTGAGAGTAATATTGGAAAACAAACTTTGGATAACATTGACATTTTTGAAGAAATTTTCATGGATGGAAACAATTGTAAGTGGGGGAATGTCACAAGGTTATAAATTTTGTTCCACTTGAGTGTCCCATACCACTCAATAAGTCTAGTCGTTGCATGGCACTGGTGTGACCATCAATTGCTTATATCACCTAAACTACACCTATTTAACATGTCCTAACTGGATCCAAGCCAGGCACCTTAAAGTATACAAAATATCAAAGTGTTCACTTCACCATAGTGTTAGACTGTGAGTCCCTATACAATCATAAAGTCCAAGACCACATTGATATGAGTTGTAAACCTCATCTATTCATGAGGTGTTATCATGATCCATTGATGAGTTGTCAATGAAATATAGATCTAGATCTTATCAATATATGTACTATAAATCCATATCATCATATCAATACAATGTGCATGACAAAGGATTAAGGAATTTCCCTCCATTGCTTGTCTTGTTTTGTTTGTGCTTGATTCTTAACATGGTATTAGAGCTTCTTGAGTTTTAAGAGGCCTAGTAGTTTACTCATGATAGTAATCCATGGAAGACAAAGTGTAACAGATAATGGATTAAATCTTGTCCTTCCATCTCTTGTTCCACCTTGTGTGGCATTAGATCCATGGTGAGGAGAATTCTATTATGAATAGTGATGAGAACGCCATGATGGATCTCTAAAGAAGAAGACTCCAAATCTTAAGAAACAAAGTCTTGTAGGACGTATTCTATTATTTCTTCAATGTAGATTTATTTTTAGGGCTTCGTGCATCTCCTAGGTTAAATTTGGTGTCACAACAAAGTTGGGTTCATGAAAAAAGTTAATCATATTTGTTTCCCAATGACCTACTAGATCCGACAATAATACCGCTTGATTTTTTTTATAGGAGTTTTTTTACAAAGGTGGAAGATAGAAAAGCGACTAAAATAAAAAAACCTTGGCCAGCCTATGGAAACCACATCCATTCTTTGGAAATAGTGATTTGATAAGTCAGAGCATTGATTGTTTTGAGGTTGGTATGAAAATTGGTTCTACTCTCTAATTTTCCACATGAAGGTGCCATTCTAAAAGAAGGGTGCATATTCGGTAGTACTCGACACCCTAAGAACAACATCAACTCAAGTGAGCATGATATAAAATAAGCAAGTGTAAGCGAGCAATAACAAGAAACATGACAAGTGAGTGAGAGAATAATAAGAAATGGGAAAAGGAGGAAATAATTTACAAAATGCCTCTCAAGAAATCAAGGAATTGCAAGAGGACAACCATGAATTGTAAAATCAAGTTAAAAATATTGAGTGGACATTAAGTCAAAAACAAAAACTAATTGATCACATGGTTGATACAATATAGTCAACAAATGATCTTTGAGATGAAATATAAATGAAGGATCAATTAATTGATGCACTTTGGATAAAATTAAGAGAAAAGAAGAATCGGATTGATGACATGATTAATGCAACATCTATAGAAAATCAATAGGTTGAGGCAAGTTGTGATATAGAATATCTAATAGAGAATATTGATGCAATATGTGTTACATAAGAGTTCATCCAAATGATTGATGCAACATGTGATACAAATGAAATGATGCAAAAACTTGATGCAACTTGTGACATAAAAGACATAGCATAGATGATTGATGATAATTGTGATATAGAAGACTTGATAGCTAATGCACAAGACACAGAAGATATGGAATCTTCCATGCAATTGATGGAGGAAATATTTGTCAAAGATGAGTCCCAAGAAGAAGCAAAGAATGAAAACAACGACAAAAACAAATGTGAAGAAGAAAAAGAACAACAAAATGATATTTCCAAGATGTTTTTCAGACCTTGGGAAGAATTATCATTCAACAAAGGTTGAAACGGCTTAGGATATAAAAAATACAATAGCTTTCATATCCCAAATTACTCTAAACCAATTCACTTTGTGAGTGCAGGACTTCTTGAAGAAGTGAATAATCTTGATAATAAGTGCCAACATTGTCATAGAGTTGGTCACTTGGAGACACAATGTTTTGATCTCCATCCTTGTCTTCATTGTGGGAAGACAAATCATCTCTCATAAAAGTGTCGAAAGAAGAAGAAGGTTAAGAAAAATATTCTTTATGGTTGGATCAACTCTTAGAAATGGAATCAACAAGTAAAGAAACTACATTAGTCTTACTATCTAGTCAAGACAGAGGTAAATCCACAACTTCATGGAGAAATGACAATAGTCAAAATATTTCAAAAAAATATTCCAGATGATTATGGTGATGATCAATATCCAATTCTATATTTTCTCTGAAATTAAAACATGAATCAAATATGGTACTCTCCATGCCTCAAGGGGGGGAGAACATTGATGAAAAGGATACTCATACACCTTCATGGGGGAGTGAATATCATTAGTGGTAATACAAAACCACCACATTGTTCAACTCAAATTGATTAGTGGTCATCCAAACCATCACATGAAGAATCCAAAGCTTAAATCTTGGATGCTTTCAACCATGAATCATTGAAGAACATAAATAATCCTAAGCTAAATCTTGGTTCCTCTCAACAAAATTCAACAAATTTCAACAAACTTCTCACATTGCAACTGATAGGGGGAATATTATACATCAATGATGATAGTCAGGCTTCAAGATTCGAAGTCCTATCTTTCATAAAAATCAATCAACATTTGGGAATTCTAGTATGGTAACTAGTCTCCTCAAATCAAAAGAACGAAATTGTTTAAACATGGAAGCTATTCACTTCTAGATGAACTATTCAAAATACATATTTTGGTGATTTTTTCAGGTAAATATTCATCAAAGATCAGTTCAATAGTTTCACATTGAATATGATACCAGTTATTATTTTGTTATTGGTACTATTATTCAAACTTGTGATTGGGGGGGGGGGATGTTAGACTGTGAGTCCCTAGACAATCACAAAGTCCAATACCACATTTATATGAGTAAAACTCATTTATTCATTAGGTGTTGTCATGATCCACTAATGAGTTGTCAATGAGATATCGTTTTAGATCTGATTGATATATGTACTACAAATTCATATCATCAGATCAATACAATGTATATTATAATTTCTTAATTCCTTTTCCTCCATTTCTTTCCTCGTTTTGTTTGTGCTTGATTCTTAAAACATAGGCAATGATGCACACTACCCAACCATAGGAAATGTTACACCATTGTCTCCCCTAAGATAACAATACTTGAACAACTAACTACCCAACATGAGACTCTGTTGTCATTCATCTAGGATAACACATGATAGTACATGAATATCATGTCTCTGCTTTATAGGCATTCACATACCTTATGTACACTCATTGGCATCATTACCTTGCCATGGATAACACACAACCCATTACATTGCAAAATAATGTTGTCCTCTATCAAATCTTTTTATGGAACACCTCATCAATCATCTACTATACTCAACTAGACATCCTTAGTCCTCGTAGCCTATGCATCGGTACACCATCCTAACTATCTTATGGCTACCATCCATGAGTCAGTCACTAAGGATACCAAACCATATGGACTTGTCATTCACCCTTTAGCCAATTTTTCTCAATGCACCAACTATCATGCCACTATCAATGGTACCTCAAGTAGGGTCCTTACACTCTCCCCTACATGAATTATTGACATCCTCATCAATGCAGATCCATTGGCTCCTCCAATGAAAGCAGTGTTAGTGGTGAAGGGACACTTCCATAATTTTTTCATTTGAGCATGGATCTAATACCATTTGTCACATTCATGTGGCTCGGAGACCATTTTTCATGAGGCTAGACTTTTAATTTTACTTTAGCATCCCATACCACTCAAGAAGTCTAGTTTCCATGTCGCACGAGCGTGACCTTGCTAGTTGGTCATGACCATCAATCACTTGTATCACTCATACTACACCTACGAAACATGTCTTGATTAGATCCAAGCCAAGAAATTTAGATTGTGGATAATATCAAAGTTCTTGTTTCACCATATATAGTGTTATTCCATTTCCACCCAACCATAGGCAACCAACTACCCAACATGAGACCATGTTGTCATACATCTAGGACAACACATGCTAGTCCTTAAAGATCATGTCCCTACTTTATCAGGCATTCACATACCTTTAGTACACTCATCAACATCATTTCCTTGTCATGGATAATACATAATCCATCACATTTCCAAATGATGTTATCCTCCACCTATGCCTGATATGCAATGCCTCATCAATTGTCTTCCCTACTCGACTAGACATCTGATGGCCCTTCTATCCTACATGTTAGTACACTATCCTAACCATATTATGGATGCGACCCATGGGTCAGTCACCACGGATACTAAAATGTGTAGTCTCACCATGCACCATTAGCCAAGTATACTCAACATTCCATCCATCATAACTTTGCAAATGACACCTCAAGTAGGGTCCTTACACCCATGGTCCTTAAGGAAGGTTAGCCACTTTATTACGCCTTTCCAATGAGCCATCAATATTTATATTAAAACATTATTTCCAATTTCAATCTCATTATGAATGTCCAATCCTTGTTTAGAATATTGTTATGTTACTCCTTATTTGTCGTTAAGAATGTCGTGGGGTAAATATGGTGATTTGTCTTCAAAGGAAACATATTTAGTTTGAATTTAGTTTGAAGTTTTTTTTCAATGAATTATACTCTCTCACTTGCTCACATATTAAGCATTCCAAGTGAGGACATTGGTACCTTTCTAGGTCCCCATGGATTTCTCCCCTCGTCCCTAGTTTTCCAAATGGAATATGGTAGTAACCAATAGCCAAAATATTTGTTGGGAATGTAACAACATTGTGCTAGCATAAACTCGTTGGGAAGGTGTTCACTGCTAAGGCAAATTCTCATTCTTTAAATCAATAAAAAAAATCCATCAAATATAAGTAATCAAGTATATCAACCACATGCAAATGGGTGGGTAGATCAACCATGTCTAACCCATCAGGAAAATCAACAATGATCATCATAAGTAGTGGTCCTACATCAAGTATCTTAAATATGTTTCCTTGTTGATGACCAATTGTGGTCCAAATCAGTGCTCCACAAACAAAATGATAAAAAATGGGGGAACCACATCCAAGGGGAGTCTTTCCACCCAACCAACACATCAACCTAATCCCAATAAATTCCCCCTCAAGTGGGAGCTCAATTTAATTGAAGTTGTAGGATAAAACACTGAGTACATAACCCGATCACCCACACTTCCCTATAATTCAACTCAAAATAAATCATCCAACTGATTAGCCATAGCATGGTGGAGGGACTTCTAGACTTACAACAAATAAATTTTCAAACACAATGAGCATTAGTACCCCTAGGTTATCAGGGACACTTTCAAGCTCGACTATCCACACATATTAGAATAGAGAAACTATCTCCCACAATTTCACAATTAAGATAAGAATCTTACTTAAGACATAATTTCCCCATGATCCAACAACAATCATCCTCCTCATATATGGTAGGTGATCTCTTTTCTAATCTCTTAAGGATAATAGCTTCCTCCCACGAATGTCTCTTTCTCTTCCCCTTCCCCCTACCAGAATACACATGTGGAAATTTTAGGCTTAGGGGTAGAAATACAAGTGTCATAAAGTGGGTAAAATGCGACATATAGTTCATTTCGCTTAGGATTTTTACTCCAGTTTACTTTAGGAATCAGTTACAAGTCACTTTTCCCCTTCTTGGGATTATGAGGTGAAATAATTAGGTAGGCCATACTCATTAAACAAGAGCCCCATCCTTTAGATGTGATTTTGACATTTTTAAATATTATTCATCCAAGGTTTCTCCCATCATATAACTTAGGTTAGTGTGGGTCTCGAGAAAATAACCTACACAAGGTCATCATTTCTAAAGAAAATCATAATATTCCACTTCAAATCTAATGAAAATGCATATAAATATAATCAACAGTGAATTACCACATAACAAAAAACAAATAGGCATCACCTAGGGTTGCTCCCATCATCTAACCTATGTTAGTGTGGGTCTCGAGAAAATAACCTACACAAGGTCATGATTTCTAAAGAACAACATAATATTCCATCTCAACACTAATGAAAATGCATATAAATCTAATTACCACAAAACAAAAAACAAGTAGAACTCGAAAGGGGTGTTAAAGGTAACCTCAAGAGACTCAATGAGATTTGATCTCAAAACCTCTGTAAACTTTCACACAAAAGATCTTATCAATCGAGATAGCTAGTTTTAATTGAATTTTATTTGAGAAAAGATCTTCCAAAAAAACAAAATCACATAAAATTATAATGCATGCAACTAGATCTGATTATATCACTGTGAATGCATCACTTTCTATTGAAAGATTTATTTTTAGCTACTTTCTACTTGAAATTTAAATAACCATGAAAAAACCATGATTCGTCTTGAATCAAGTTGATCTTGGGCCACTTGGCTTTGCAAATGATATACTTCACATTTTAATAAGAATGGACTTGGGTCAAGGCCACCTAAAAATACCACATTTTAATAAGAATGGCTTTGGTTCAAGGCCACCTAAAAATATTAAAGGTTATGTAAAAATAATTTTGCATAGAAATAATCATTTATTTTTACCTATACCTATAAGGGATATGTGTCTAAGGAGCTATTGGATTATATGGAGAACAAAAGAAAATCAATGCTTTCTTAACAAAATTGAAATATAAGAGGAAATAAAGGCCATTGGATGTCCATATCAACTTTGGAGGTTCCAAGTACAACGAAGATTATATATAATGGACGAACTAAATAAAATAAAAGAGAAAAAAACAAAATTTAAAATCATGACTCCAATCAAATCAAATTATCATAAAAAAATTATCCTCATATTATATGGAAAGTTAGGGAACCGAGGACTAAGAAATGAATTAAATAAAATAAAATAAAAAAGTTTTAAATTATGCTTCAATTAAATTATCATAAAAAAATTATCCTCTCTAAATATAGAAAATAAAATTTGGAATAAAATAAAATAAAATTAATAATTAAATGATGCTTCCAATCAAACTCTCGCTTGCTCATCCGTCTACCCACGTGTTCCACCAACCATTAATCTATCTTTCTCTCGTCCAAGGAATTAAATAAATAAATTAAATTAAATAACAAAGTAAAAAATAAATTAAATTAAAAAACAAAGTAAAAATAATTAACTTTTTGATTTTTAATGAATGGGAAAATTCAATCATACAAAAGGCACTTGTGACCATGATTTTTATGTTCTTGTCATAGCAGGGAAATTAAGTTTTGGGCACTTTGCAATATGTGCTTGCACGGTTCTCGAGGCACATAGACAAGGTTTAAGCTATGGTTTTATTGTGTTATGTCTATATTGGGCACTACATCTAGGGGGTGGCGACAATATGTTTTATTGTGTTACGTCCGCATCAGGCACTACGACTAGGGGGGTGGCAACAATTTGTCATCACACATTGAGGGAGCAGGGGGTTGTCAGAACAGGTGGAGCAGGGGGTCGTCAGAACATGTGGAGCAGGAGGTTGTCAGAACAGGTGGAGCAAGGGGTTGTCAAAACATGTGGCTGGGCTCGTCAGAATACCATAGACAGTTGGAGTCTTTATCATCTTAGGGAGTGAATTTTTCAGAATAGGTTTGGTAAGAGCTCCTTCGAGTTTGGTAAGAGCTCCTCACATGAAACACTTCCTGTAGCTTCCCAGTTTAAAGTCGTTACAGTGTTGGCTGCTGCAATGTTCTCTTTACACGGTTTGGTAAGAGCTCCACCGAATTTGCTGCAGTGTTCTCTTTCCACGATTTGATAAGAGCTTCGACTTAACTTCCTCTCGTTTTCTGGTTTTTTAAATCCTGACAAGTTTTTCCTTGAAAATAATCACTGAATAGATATATGTCTTGTTGCAAAGTAATTTTTCCATGTTGGGTTGGTTTGGACTCGTAAGTGGAAGTGTTGCTCTCTGTAATTGAGGTTAGTTTTCTTTGTGACATTCAACGTGTTTTATTTAGGGTTTTGAGTGCTAGTTCAGGCATCATAGTTCTTTATAATGAGGCAAGCGCAGCAAAAATTCTTATAATCAATATGCACTGCATCCTATAACTAGGGTTATGGTTAGGGCCGGATCTTATTACAGACATTGGAAAATTATATTTGAAAGCATATTTTTTTATCCAAGCCTTCTTTAAGTAATGATGTTAAGGAGTTTTGTATTTTTCAGAGTTTTTCAGTTTAGTAATGATGTGAAGGAGTTCTGTATTTTTTAGAGTTTTTCTATTTAGTAATGATGTGAAGGAGTTCTATATTTTTCAGAGTTTTTCAGTTTTGAAATTGCATGTATAAATATTTTTGCTTGTATATTGTTGTGGTTTTAGATGCTAAATGTTTATATTTTGATTTATGATTAGGAATTACCGAATTCACCAGAATTGACATCTAGTACCACAACTTATTGCCCACTAATTTGTTAATCAAAGGACAATTACATTCCGTTGAGAATGTAATTGTATGTCAAAATAACCTAGCTCGCAAGAAGCAGAAACAAGAAAAGGATTTGATGCAGGAGAAGTCTCTCAAACAAAAGGATATTGTCAGGAGCTCTAATGGCGCAATTTTCTCCTCTCCAAACATTGGTAACCTATATTTTAGTTTTCTTTCTTTTTGAATACTTCTAAAAGACACCATCTAAAATGGCTTTTAATCTCGTTAAAATGCATGTAAAGGTACAAAAAGTCTATCATTCGTGGTTCTAAAAGGCGATTAAGGCACATGTTCTGGAAATAAAATACGCCATTCTATCCATCCTTAGTGTGTTGTAAGTTGGAAGAAAATGAACAAAATTGCATGAGAGCCAATCCTATCTGACAAATTTACAAATTTGCGTGAAAAAATCAAAAGAAGTTCACAAATTTACTTATTTATTGGTTTAGAAAAAAAATTCTATTGCTCAAAACCATCATATCTGACAGGACCATTACCACATGTGACTTATTTTCAATAAATCATATTTGGGATTTTACACATAAAAGTTTGATACAAAAATTATCTTAGCTTATAAGATTTCTCTTAAACATATTTTATTTAAGTTCATATATTATTACTTAAATTTATATAACCACATATTTCAGATGGTACATCATATTAAGTTATATCTACAAGGTGGTAAATATGATTCAAAAACTATTGAATGGAATTAGGTTTCAAAATATGACAAACTATTGAATGGAATTAGGTGTCAAAATATGACTAGTATATTGGTTCTTATAATAAGATAAAAGGAAATCTAATTAGGTGTCAAAATATAAGACTAGTATATTGGCTTTAAAAAGGAAATCATAAAAATATAAGTAAATAATGTAAGTAAATATCAAGTATAATATATTTTTAATATAATTTAAAATTTTAAGTTTTAATTTAATATTTAATATTTATTTTTTTTCTCAAAAATTTATTACATATTGAAGTAAGAAATACAATTTATCACATTTTCTATTTTATAAATGAGAAAGTTTACATAAATATTTACAAATAAAAATTTATTGCATGTAGATACTCTACTTCTCTTCATAATTGAACATGTGATCTCTAAAGAGAAAATATATGTCTTAATAGTTAAGTCAATTCAAACTATACATTTCTAATTTAATCTTATAACTCAAATAACAATATAAATTAATTTACCAAATTTATATATTTAAATGCAAATCCTTATCAATTAATAATGTTTATGACTTAAAAATTCTTTAGATTCATATTATGTGTGACTTTCATAAATTCTATATCATATAACATTATGTAATTAATATATCTCTCTATCTACAAATTACACACACACACACACACACACACACATATATATATATATATATATATATATATATATATATTTCATTGATGCTTTTCCTAGAAGATAAAATATTATTAATTATAAAGGCTAATTACAAGAATGAATTTAGTCCCAATGAAACCAGTGGAGACAAAGACTATGGAATTTATCTGCATGTGGGGTGCTCAGATCCTTTCTAAACCAAGTAAGAGACAAAACTATAAAATTTATCTCACATGAAATTGCTCAAATCCTTTCCAAGGCTTGTAATTGTGATACCTAGCTAGAATTAGAACACAATACACTCATGTTCATAGTACGTAGAATGTTTCTTCCAAATCTTTCTCATAAATTAGCAATAACACATTCTAATCTTTCTTCAAGATTGAACTCTATAGAGTCAAATATAAAAAGTTTATATGTCCTACACCTAAACCCATCCCATGTAGATGATTAGTCAATTTGTTTTTTATATTAATTACTATTTCATTAAGAATGAAAATTGATTTTGGTGATTGTATTTCAAATAATTTTATAATTTTTTTTTCCATTTAGTTAATTTTTTTCATATTTTTTCAAAACTAATATATAAATTTAAAATAAATATTAGATAAAATTATTTTACTTTAAAAATGGTTAAAACAAATTTAAAAATTAGATAACATTTTAAAAAGAATTGAGTTTTTTTACAAAATCTATGGGATGAATTTTATTTAGGACTTAGTATGGAGTCATCTTCCATTCTGGTTAAGACTAAGCACACACTTTTTTTTTATGAAGTTATCTTAACGCTCTATGTTAATGGAGCTATATTAATAAAGTTATTATATAACTTATTGAAAATATTTATTGTGTTATTTATTTCTACTAAAGATTGGGAACGATATTGTGTAATTTAAATTAATTATTAGAGAATAATTTCAACTTGATCAAGTTGTGATAAATATGTTATGCTATATGTGTAAAAATTTTGCACCTGAGCGGAGTAACAAAATAGCCTGAATAAACACCCTTATGTTCTCTAGCTGGATTCTTGAAATTTAATGATAATTTGCTAAGGAGCTTGACGAAGGTTTTAGCTTGCCCAAATACATTACATTTGAATTAGAAGATTTATGTTTGAAATAGGTGTAAGTTATCTATTGTTTATATCAGAATTATCCTTATGTTATCTTTATGTGATATGGTTGATTTGAATATTAGTGATGTTGTATTTGGAGTTTTGATTGGTAGTGACCATGATGAATAAGTATATTATAATCGTTATTATATTGTGGAGTATGACTCACTCTTTGCAATGAAGAAATTGTGGACAGCCACTATGGTTAGTGGTATGCATTGAAATTAAACTATAAGTCAATTGAACGAATCAATTATTTTCTGATGAAATTATTATGTGTATTGTTATGTAAATACTAGCATCTTATGGGTAGAAAATTAATAAGTGTTTTTTCAATTAATGGTTAGTGGAAAATTTACTAGTATGTTTCCTAATAAAGTTATTTCGTTTCTTGTTCATTATGTGCGAGAATTTTAACATTGTTTAGTCGTAGATAACTATTATTACACTTTAAAATTATGATGAGTATCCTTGTTGATTTAGTCTCGAAATTTGGAAACATATTGTGGTTAAGAAAATTAGATATCTCATTGTTCCTCAAAATAGTCTCTATTCCTAAGACCTTAAATGGTCAAAATCAATCGGATGAATCCTGGACTTGAGCGTTGATTATGTGTCTTGGAGGTCCTAACCTTGTAGGTAGGTTGGGTGGGTAGACATCTTTTTTTTACTAAGCGACGAATTTTATTCTTGAGTTGTAGTGATGATGAAATTGATTATTTTCATGTTGTGATATTTATGATAATAGAATGTGTGTTATTGAAATAGGTTAATACCAATCAATGCTTGTCTATTGATGTTTAAAAAAAAATAAATCCCACTATTGTATTCACTTACATTGATAACGTAATGGTGGGGACGTTACATATGGTATCAGAGAAGGTTCAACCCTATGACATTGGACCGTTATGCCTTCAACTATGTTAACTAAATGATTAAAATTATATCGCTAATTAAAATTTGAAATTGTACATGCAAGTAATAATGATTAGAGGATCCAAGGGAAGTAGATGATGTGGTGTTGGAGGAAGAGCTGTGACACCTCCGATAGTGTCCACACCAAAGGGGTCTAACCCCCAGGGAGAATAACAAACCATTGAGAAGGAGCAGGTTGATGTGGGAGATTTGGTAGGTATGATGAGATCCTTTCATAGGATGTGAGAGGCATTGATCAACCACCTAGATTGAGATGAGGGTAGAGCATGTGTTCCCAATGAGGGCTCATAGCGCACTCCGGCTGGTAGTAGTAGTATTCAAAGAGAACTTGAGAAGGTGAAGTTTCCAGAGTTCTGGGGTACCCTGGACGACTTAGCCGCTGAGGAATGGTTGAAGAACATGGCGATGTCCTTTTCATTTGTCCTTTTTATTTCGTGATTACACCTCCAACATGAAATTATGAATGACGGTATTTCAATTGAAGGGGAGTGTTCTCCTATGGTGGAAGACACTCCTTCCTCAACTAAACATGGTCGTTGAAGACATGTCATGGGAGTTGTTCTAGGAACGGTTGGGATGAAATTCATACATTCAATTGAAATATAATTAAATATTAACAACATGTAACATTAACATATACATTCATTAGCCCGCAGGGGTGTAGACCGATTGGCATGTGCCATGTAAATGTAAGGAAATTTGTAAAGGAGGTCTCAAGTTCGATTCTCACCCCACTTTACTTGTGTTCCATGCTTGCAGGATGTGTGGAGCACCTAGGTTTATAGTGGTAGCAGACAGGTATCGACCACGTGTCACATGAGTATGAGAACCGCGAGTTGTCAATTTCCCCAGTAGATAAAAAAAAAAGGTCATGAACACAGTAAATGAGAAGAATAACAACTTGTATTATTTCCATTCACATAGTAGCACACATAGACCAAGAGACTCATAATTCATCAAAAATAGCACCCTACACTCTCAAACATTCTATCATTATTTCATTACAAGGCACCATGCACTTTCTCTTATATTATGCATATACTACTAA
Organism: Picea sitchensis; assembly: GCA_010110895.2. NCBI lineage: Eukaryota > Viridiplantae > Streptophyta > Pinopsida > Pinales > Pinaceae > Picea > Picea sitchensis. Next base: position 19,941 of record SNQJ01S0034421.1, on the reverse strand, counting down.
GTTGACTCCATTATAGACTTCTCATAAAATTGTTTCAGTCACATACAAAACTGATGCAGGAGCATCTCTCCATGCAGCCAGCCAGCCAACCACGTCAGCGCGCATGCATTCCGGAATGAAAAGGAGGTGCAACCTCATTCAAATATTTGAAATGAATGTAATTAAATGAGCTAGGCTGTTGAGCTAGGAAAGCCGTGCTTTATGCAGGCATTAGATAGGATCGACTTTAATGCCAAGATCGGCTGAGATCTAGTTCTGGATAGCAAACTAGACAACCATTGATTGTAATTTAATAGAGTAGGTAAATCCTGGAGGGAAGCACTAAGAGCCCCTCAGGTAAAAGAGATATTCAGATCTCATTTTGAGTTAGACAAGGGAGAGTAGAGAGGAGCCGAGAAATCTCAGGAACACCTTGTAAAATATACAGGCATTTGCCATTATTAATACAAGGCAATTTTTCCTGCATTTTCTGTCATTATATGCATGTCTCTGTGTGTGTGTTCATTATATTCTGCATTTGTGTATTGTTATCATGCCATTGCAGGGAGTGTGTTTGATTTCAGGTTGAGGATCTTTGAGGTTTCATGTCTGGAGGGCATGACAGAGTGTTGCAGACTCTGAATACCGGTGCATGAGTGCGCTTCTGAACTCTGAGGAGTCAGACAAAGACGTGCTGAGGCACAACACTGAAATCAACAACTCAGGAGGAAGACCCGTGAGGTTACTGACACCTCAGGAGGCAAGGCTGTGTGGGAGAGAGCACAGTTGCAGACAGAATCGTGGACGATTCTGTAGAGCTCTGCCAAGTGGGCATTGAGCGTGTGTACACGGGTGCACAGAGGAAGAAGAACTCCGTAGAGAGCTTGAGAAAGACCAGAATCACTGAGGATTCTGAGAAGCTCTGCCAGGTGGGAATTGAGCAAGTGCATAGGTGCACAGAGGGAAACTAGAACTACTGAACGTTCTGTGGAGAAGGTACTCCGCCAAGAGGGCGTCGAGAAAGCGTGCAATAGGCACAAGGAGAAGAGAACTCTTTGAGTTCTGGATTTGAAGAAAGGTCCACTGAGGGAACTTTCATTGGGTTGCTGAATACCCAGAAAGACTCAGCAAGGAGGTTGCTTGAGCAGGAAGCCAGGAAGGCGTCAATATTCTCCATCTGAGGGAGAAGAAGGACAAAAACCCCTTAGGGGCCTGAGTGATTGTATAAGCTCAGGGGGGGCAGCACCGTGTGTATACGAGAAGACTCTATAGGGGCACAGACGTCAAAATCCTTTAAGGATTCGAGAAGGACATGCTCATGAGGAGTAAGCATTGCTCACGCATGGTGAAGCTCATGGTTTGGGGATCCGTTGAGGAAAGAAGATAAGGGTTGAACCCTTGAAGGAATTGAATTCCTTCTAAGTACAGAGAAGAAAGCGCGGAAGCTCGAGGGAGCACAGTAGCCGTCAGAGTGTGGGAAGAAGAGGTCTGGACCATTGAGTAGTTCACGGCCAGAAGAAGCGCACAGCGGAGGAGGACCGACAACCGTCGGATCCCGTGAGAGAAATCCCGTCATCCGGAAGAAGTAGCGCACGGTTTAGCCTCAGGAGAAGGAGCGCACATAAGAGTAGATCTGAGCCATCAGATCAGAAAGGGAAATCTCGTCAGCCGTTGGATTGGCGGAAGCTGCACGAGGGATAGCATTCGGGATTTTGACTATCGAGAAATCGAAGTTCTCTAGGTCATGAGAACCGGGGTCTAGAAAGTCTCAAACTCTCGAGAGAAAATCTGAGCTGTCTGTTTGGAGAGGGACACGTGTCACGAGATCATCCGTTCCGGAGATCCGGGGCACCAGGCATCGGGACCACTCAGGTCTCGAAACAACGATATGATCTGGATCGTCCATTGGAGGGATAGGTGTTAGATATCAAGCGCCATCGGTGTTTGACATATCGGGAAATCGGAGTTCCAAAGACAAGAGAAACGGGACATGAGAAGTCTCGAAATCCCGACGTAATCAGGATCGTCCATCTAGGAGGACGCGTGGCAGCCATCAGCGCACATGGGAAAAGAAGCAATAGGGACCAGCGTGGAGGACAGGTGTCAGTCACCTGGGAGGAGTCAGAATCGGGATATCAGAGATTCCGAGCACATAGGTTTCGTGCATTGTAGAATCGCGAAATGCGATTTCCCGATAAGGCGTGTGGGCCATAGTAGGAGGTGAGTGGAGGATAGCTGTCAGAGATCTAGAGCGCATCGAGGATCGACATATCGGGGATTCCGTGGTGGTGAAAACCTTGCATTGCAAACTAGCGAACCTCGAAACCCCGATGGGACGCTATTTGACTGAGGTCATATCGGAAGTGGTCGTATGGACCATGATATAGCCGGGGAGGGCTAGAGCACAAGGGCGCATCAGGTTTTGATGTTTGAAATCCCAACAAAAGAAAAGATAAGACTGCGGTCTTATGGAAGAAGGTTGCATGGACCAAAGGGCATAGCCAGAGGGGCTAAGGCCAGGATAAAGAGCTGATCGTGAACCGGGGATTCGAGAGGACAGTGTCTCTCGACAACGAGAAACGCGAAACCCCGAACCCTGATACAGACTCGGGGATAACCATGGTCAAGTGCTGAAGGCCGTGAGGGGGAGCATAAGGACCTGTGGATTGGGTCGAATTTTAGAAAAGGACTCCAGCAGGGGGAATCTAAGGAGCCAATTTCTGCTCGAAGCAGGGAATTGAACGATCCTGGAAGCAGGTGAGTTGGAGGTGGAAGGTCACTTGCCTCGCCTGCATCAGTGTGGTATCAAAGCGAGAACTCTGTTTGTATACTTCAAGCAGAGAGGAGAAGGCAGGAAGAAGACAGAGTTGCTGAGGACTATGTGAGGACTTGCTTGCAGGTAGGCAACAATCCATAGACAGTCAGCAGGACTGTGAGAAGATGAAGCTGAGCACTCAGGATTGCAGGAGTGACAGCAGCAGGTTCGCCATGGAGGCAGACAGAGACGACACCATGGTTACTGAAGACCATAGGCATGCTGGGAGAAAGAAGAGCAAGGCAGAAAAGCTTGCCGAATGGGATGAAGAAGAGACTAGAAAGCTCTATGAATTAAAAGCAGACATAGAGAAGATGGAACTGTGGATGCAGCAGGATAGAAGGATGAGACAAATGAAAAATTTTCCCATGAAAAAGGCAAAAGAAAAATGGCCAGTCAGGGAGCTGATGGCTAGAAGGCAGCGCAGACTGTTAAAGAGATGGTTGAGGTATGCTGAAGACCTCAAGGCCGCAGAGGAAGAGATGATTGATCACTGTTGGCCAGAGACTGGAAAAGGTCTTGATGATGATGATGATGATTGGGGTGATGAAGAATTTGAATTGGGGTCAGCTGAGGATCTCAAGCACTGCCAGGTGGGCAGAGAAGAAGAAATTCCAGATTGCCAAGAGGGCAACAGATTTAGGTCAGTTGAGGATCTCACGGACTGTCATGAGGGCAACCAGGAAATTTCAATTTGCCAATTGGGCAATGATTAGAGATCGCTGCAAGATCTCATAGATTGCCAGTAGGGTAGTGGAAGGTTTCTAGATTGCCAGATGGGCAAGGGAACAGAGATGAAATCAGATGAGGATCTCAAATACTGCCAGGAGGGCAGTGAAAGCATCGAAGACTGCCAGGAGGGCAGCGGAAGCATGTCAGACTACCAGGTGGGCAGCGAAAGCGTATTGAACTGCCAGGTGGGTAGAGATGAAAATTTGGGACCATCTAAAGGTCTCATGGACTCGGAGAAGAGTTCAATTCAGCAAGGAGTGCTGATGAAGATGGGATCGGTTGATCTCATAGTCTGCCAAGAGGGTAGCAGGGACATCCCATATTACCAGATGGGTAGGGATGAGCAAGTGAGACTATCTGAGGATCTCATAAACTCAGAAATAAGTTGGGTTCATCCATCGGAGCTGACAGAGCAGGTGAATTTGGATCAACATGTGCAACTGACAGAGGTGAAAGAACATCAGGATGATATCTTGATGATTGGGGGAATACAATTATTCCTACCATTTTCCCAGGAGGAGGCACAAAATTTTGTTGTAAATGCAGAAACAGCAGGGGAACAATCACAGACGATGATGACTGTCAAAGAAGAAGAAGTAGAAGATAAAGAAGATGAGCATTCGGTGGAATGTCTCAATGACTCCAGCCAGCGAGCTGAGAGCGCTGTAGCATTTGAGCTGACAGCAAAAGAAACAGAATGAGGAAACGAGCATTCCGAGGAATGGCTCGACATATTCAGCATTTCAGCTGAAAAGACTGCAACATGGGAGGTTGCAGAAGCAGAGGATAAAGAGGAAGACAACACATGTTTTTCTGATCTGTCGGATCAATTGGAATCCCTAGAAGAGAAGGTAAAAGTGCAGGGCATGCACATCCAATAGGTAAAGTTGGAAACAGATGAAGGCGTGGGAGATCGTGATGATCTTCCCAATGGCCAATTTTTTTTGCAGCTGAGGAGACTGCAACAACAAAACCAGCCACTGGAGCAGTTGGATGAAGTTATAGAGGAGATCATGGAGCTGATGGTGAAGTCAACAGATACTACCAGCAGAGAGCAGCTAAGCAGAAGGAAAAAAGCAGCAGCAACAACAACGCAATGGAAGCAGCAGTAGCAGAAGAACAGAGCAGATGAACAGCTCCAAAGATTTGTTTGGGATCCTGGAGGGTTTCCAACAGCTCAGAGGGGAAGCTCATGAGCAGGAGCTCATGATTTTTCCAACTGTGGAGTATGATGCAGGAGCATCTCTCCATGCAGCTAGCCAACCAACCACGTCAGCGCGCATGCATTCCAGAATGAAAAGGAGGCGCAACCTCATTCAAATATTTGAAATGAATGTAATTAAATGAGCTAGGTTGTTGAGCCAGGAAAGTCGTGCTTTATGCAGGCATTATATAGGATCGGCTTTAATGCCAAGATCGGCTGAGATCTAGTTCTGGATAGTAGACTACACAACCATTGATTGTAATTTAATAGAGTAGGTAAATCCTGGAGGGAAGCGCTAAGAGCCCCTCAGGTAAAAGAGATATTCAGATCTCATTTTGAGTTAGACAAGGTAGATTAGAGAGGAGCCGAGAAAGCTCAGGAACACCTTGTAAAATATACATGCATTTGCCATTATTAATACAGAGCAGGTTTTCCTGCATTTTCTGTCATTACATGCATGTCTGTGTGTGTTCATTATATTCTGCATTTGTGTATTGTTATCATGCCATTGCAGGGAGTGTGTTTGATTTCAGGTTGAGGATCTTTGAGGTTTCATGTCTGGAGGGCATGATAGAGTGTTGCAGACTCTGAATACCGGTGCGTGAGTGCACTTCTGAACTCTGAGGAGTCAGAAAAAGATGTGCTGAGGCACAACACTGAAATCAACAACTCAGGAGGAAGACCCGTGAGGTTACTGACACCTCAGGAGGCAAGGCTGTGTGGGAGAGAGCACATTTGCAGACAAAATCGTGGAGGATTCTGTAGAGCTCTTCCAAGTGGGCATTGAGCATGTGTACAGGGGTGCACAGAGGAAGAAGAACTCTGTAGAGAGTTTGAGAAAGACCAGAATCACTGAGGATTCTGAGAATCTCTGCCAGGTGGGCATTGAGCAAGTGCATAAGTGCATAGAGGGAAACTAGAACTACTGAACGTTCTGTGGAGAAGGTACTCCGCCAAGAGGGCGTCGAGAAAGCGTGCAGCAGGCACAAGGAGAAGAGAACTCTTTGAGTTCTGGATTTGAAGAAAGGTCCACTGAGGGAACTTTCATTGGGTTGTTGAATACCCAGAAAGACTCAGCAAGGAGGTTGCTTGAGCAGGAAGCCAGGAAGGTGTCGATATTCTCCATCTGAGGGAGAAGAAGGACATAAACCCCTTAGGGGCCTGAGTGATTGTATAAGCTCAGGGGGGGCAGCACCGTGTGTATACGAGAAGACTCTGCAGGGGCACAGACGTCGAAATCCTTTAAGGATTCAAGAAGGACAAGCTCAGGAGGAGTAAGCGTTTCTCACGCATGGTGAAGCTCACGGTTTGGGGATCCGTTGAGGAAATAAGATAAGGGTTGAACCCTTGAAGGAATTGAATTCCTTCTAAGTACAGAAAAGAAAGCACGGAAGCTCGAGGGAGCACAACAATCGTCAGAGCATGGGAAGAAGATGTCTAGACCATTGAGTAGTTCACGGCCAGAAGAAGCGCATAGCGGAGGAGGACCGACATCCGTCGGATCCCGTGAGAGAAATCTCGTCATCCGTTGGATCAAAAGAAGTAGCGCACGGTTTAGCCTCAGGAGGAGGAGCGCACAGAAGAGTAGATCTGAGCCGTCAGATCAGGAAGGGAAATCCCGTTAGCCGTTGGATTGGCAGAAGCTGCACGAGGGATAGCAGTCGGGATTTTGACTATCGGGAAATCGGAGTTCTCGGGGTCATGAGAACCGGGGTCTAGAAAGTCTCGAACTCCAGAGAGAAAATATGAGCCGTCCGTTTGGAGAGGGACATGTGTCACGAGATCATCCGTTCCGGAGATCCGGGGCACCAGGAATCGGGACCACTCAGGTCTCGAAACAACGATATGATCTGGACCGTCCATTGGAGGGATAGGTGTCATAGATCAAGCACCATCGGTGTTTGACATATCGGGAAATCGAAGTTCCAAAAGACAAGAGAAACGGGACAGGAGAAGTCTCGAAATCCCGACGTAATCGGGATCGTCCATCTAGGAGGATGTGTGGCAGCCATCAGTGCATAGGGGAAAAGCCGCAATAGGGACCAACGTGGAGGACAGGTGTCAGTCACTTGGTAGGAGTCGGAATCAGGATATCAGAGATCCTGAGCACATAGTTTTCGTGCATTGTAGAATCGCGAAACGCGATTTCCCGATAAGGCGTGTGGGCCACAACAGGAGGTGAGTGGAGGCCAGTTGTCAGAGATCTGGAGCGCATCGAGGATCGGCATATCGGGGATTCCATGGTGGTGAAAACCTTGAATTGCAAACTAGCGAACCTCGAAACCCCGATGGGACGCTATTTGACTGAGGTCATATCGGAAGTGGTCGTATGGACCGTGATATAGTTGGGGAGGGCTAGAGCACAAGGGCGCATCGGGTTTTGATGTTTGAAATCCTGACAGAAGAAAAGATAAGACTGCGGTCTTATGGAAGAAGGTTGCATGGACCAAAGGGCATAGCCAGAGGGGCTAAGGCTAGGATAAAGAGCTGATCGCGAACCGAGGATTCGAGAGGACAGTGTCTCTCGACAGTGAGAACCGCGAAACCCAGAACCCCAATACAGACTCGAGGATAACCATGGTCAAGTGCTGAAGGCTGTGAGGGGGAGCGTAAGGACCTGTGGATTGGGTCGAATTTTAGAAAAGGACTCCTGCAGGGGGAATCTAAGGAGCCAATTTCGGCTCGAAGCAGGGAATTGAACGATCTTGGAAGCAGGTGAGTTGGAGGTGGAAGGTCACTTGCCTCGCCTGCATAAAAAACCAGAATCACAACCAAAGTCTTGAAAAACTAGACAGACTCATCTCTCGATCGAGAGAACTTAGAGTGAACCTACTGAACAAACAACCACTTACGTGTCTTCATTGCTCCTTTTTCTTGCCTTCTTTACTTTGGCACTCTATCACTTTCAGGTTTGCTCCATTGGATTTGTCGACTACTAGTCATGCATGCTTATACCACCCGCATGCAGTCCACATAGCCTCTTTGGAGTTATGGAAATATTAAATAACATTCGAGCTCATCCCTTAACGACTACATGATCTGTCATGCTTCCTAAGTTAATCATTCAATAAGATTCCAAAAGATCTTCATCCTGATTCAGGCGTGCATGTAGTATCTTCTTGATTTTTGGAATGCATTATGGAATTTTGACTGGTGTGTGTGCCGTATTTCATCCATACCGCAGCTCCTAGTGTGCATGCAAAATCATGTTTTTTCCCATGCAACCTTTATCCTAAAAAATTAGGTGCCAACACTAGCACACTATGATCCATATGAAAAAAATTAAAACCCCTTAAGATAAAAAGGGGAAAAACTAAAGAAGAAAAATGTTTAAATAGGAAAATTAAAGGGTTACTTGCTTTGGTTCTTACTCTTGAGCTTTTATATCAATGAATTTAGAATAAGGAAAAAACATTTTTTTAGGAAAGAAATTAAAAACCCTACTAAGAATAGTGGATGGAAATGATGTATGAATAGTAAATTACTAACAAGCCAATAGAGAAGACTCAATTTAGTTAGGCACATCGGTGCTACAAAGGAGAAATGGAAAATTGACAATGAAATGCAATGGTAAAAGTAAAAGTAAAAATTATAATTATATTTTGTATTTTATACATAGAGAAGAGTCCCTTATTATTGTCTTCACACTCAAAAAAATATATCAAATATCATCTCCTTAATGGTAATGCATCTATTACTTATATTCCACTATGGTGCACCTATAATCACACTTATACAAGGGAAATTCTCTATTTAAACATGAATCTTAGGTAAATCATATGATAATAGGTAAATTGTATTAGACATCGATGTGTACATTCAATATTAAATGAAAATTAGGAAAGCTAGGTAAATTGTATTAGACATCGATGTGTACATTCAATATTAAATGAAAATTAGGGAAGCTAAATTTATTGTACTTCAAGCGACATGGACCATTGTTTACATTGCATCATTTAAAACTATGCATATCATTTTTTTATTATTTAAAATGAACATCTCCTTATGGTTACCTACAATACATTGTGTGCATCATCCTATGGAAGGTGCCCTTTTGTGTTATTTCCCCTTCAATGCTTATGAGTCATCAAGCATTGATGTGTAGTTGTATTAAAAACATCAATGTTTTAAGAATAAATTGTCACAATAACCTTCACCCATAAGCTCCACTAAAACCCTTTTGCAAATGAGAAACTCTAAAAATTGCCTCCTCAAAACCCCTAATTCCTTGTATTGTATTAAAGCCCACAAATGACTATGAAATTGACCTCCAATGGATAGGAAGTAAATGAAAATTATCTCCTCAAATCCCCTAATTCCTAGTATTATATTAAGGTTTACAGATGACTATGAAATTGACCTCCCATGGATAGGAAGTAAATGTTGTATTTAATGTAAATTTTGGATAAACAATACCTAATAAGATGAATAATCCACATGCATGGTTGTTGATACTTTCATGCTTATTTCAAATTTAATAGCCAACACCATGGACTTTGTTATCCATTTCTCAATTTTTTTTTACTTGTTGAATTACAAAATGTAGATATTATTTGATGGCTCTTGCAACATAAAGGGTGTGCCTAGTAACTTAAATGATACCTAATAAGATGAGTAATGAGTAATCCACATGGATGCTTTTTTATACTTTCATGCTTATTTCAAATTTAATATCCACCGTGGGTTTTGTTATCCATTTCTCAATTTGTTTCTCTACTTGTTGAATTACAACATGTAAATATTATTTGATTGTTCTTACAACATAAAGGACCGTGTTCCTAGTAACTTAAATGTTTAGTCAAAATGAATCCAATATCAACCTTGGTCTACAATCCAAGAATGCATTCCCTATATTGGATATGTCTATAGCATCACATTTTCTCTCGTTGAATCTTAGAAATAGAGGCATCAGAAAAATACAAAGGTAATCCATAATGTTCTCCATAAAAACTTAGTTCTCCGTGATAATTATGAAAAACTAATCTTCAAAAATCACTTTAAGTGCACTTTAAACTTTAACCATTTGGCCAACTTTTTACAAGAAAGAGAGATATCTTTCATTAGAAATTAACCCACATGGTCGTAAATGAAATAGGTTGAGGTATATCACATTAAGGATAATAAAAAAAATCCCATGTCATATGGATAATAAGAATTTCCTCTATCGATGAATAAATAAACTGCTTAGCTTTTTAACAAAGAGTCTCATTGAGGGACAAGTAAAATTCCTATATGTTGAATAGATAAACTACTTGGCTTCTTAAAAAAGAGTCTCAGTGAGGGGACAAGTAAAAAATTTTGAAGGACAACTAAATTTTTTTAAGAAAAGGAAAAATGAAGAACCAATCACCTTTATTAGTCCCTGCCCTTTGGGTTGAGGGACTAATAGTAATTGGTTTTTCAATACCCACATGCAAACCAATACAAACAAAACATTTTAACCAAAGCATTTATCAATCCATACAATTTCCTAGCTCAAATTTCATTTTTTATCCTATGTTTTTAGTTCAACATCTTATTTGGCCTCATATCGAAGAAAACTTAGGATAAGCTTCACATTGTTGAGAGAGGTTTCAAGAGTTTTGGGTTGTACAGATTAATGTTAGATCTATGTCTAGCATTAGTTCCCAAAATTAAATGTTCGGATTCCTCCAATGTTTATAGCATAGTTGCTTTGATTACATGTACAACGAAGTTGTTCATGACACACAACATCAGTCTTTCCCCTCCACCGCCACCTACACTACCATGGAAACAATTCCCTAGATTTTCGTACTAAATAATAAATTATCCAGTCCTTCATCTCATATTTTCTTGTCCTCCCGACCTCATGTCCTCCTCAAGAAATGGGTCGATGAAGCTCAAGCCTCATGTCCTCCTCAAGAAATTTGTTGATGAATCTCAAGCAGGTGTTGCAATGTCCTTCATTCCCACGTTGATTCATTTTCATCTTCATTCCTGCGTTGATTCATTTAAACTTCTATTTAAATATGAATATCTTCATAAAGCCATGGTTTCTACTATTGAATGTGTTTACAGGTGGAGGAAACATACCTTTAAGATAAAATGAAAGAATAAGTTATTCAACAGTCAAGGAATGGAGGAGTCAACAGTACAGTTTCATGGAGCTGAAATATTCTTCTTCTTTTCTTTCTCTTGATCTGCTTTGGCTTCTGTGCATCTCGGCCATACTTCTCATCATCCCCAACACTTGTTTTCTGGGTAACACCAAAAAAATGAAAATTGCTTTATGGCTAAAGTTTACTTCCTTTAATCCCTTGTTGTAAAAAGAGAAAGGGAGGTGCACAATGGGGTCCTGACACCGAACCTACAAACGAAGATAGATGGTGTGATTGTTTTTTACTGCATTCTTACACCACTTATGACTGCTCACTCTTAAAGGAAATAAATTAGATCAATACCAGCCAACAATAATATATCTTTGTACCTTCGGTCTCCACTGTCTCACCAGAGTCTACCCTACCCAAGTCTGCCTGACCTGTCTCTCACCTGTCTCCCCTGAACCAACCTCACTTGAGCCTGCTTCATCGAAGACTACCTTACCCGAGTCCACTTTAGGGGGTCCTTCTTTACAGTCCAAATGAATCGTTGTTTTTTGTAGTATTTGTTTCATAAGGCCAAGCAACAGTACTTAAGGGATGGATGGATTTTTCTCTTCCCTCCCAATCATAAAATTTTTGTTCCTTGCTAAACAAATGAGTGAGACTCTGCTTAAATTCCTTTCCATTAGTTGTAGGAGTCTTCTCATTTTTATTTGTTGTAGGTTTCTCCACATGTGATTCCCCTGTACACTGTGGATGAAATCTCGAAATATTCCCATCCTCGTCTAACCCATGCTCCTTGTGAAACTGCAATAATCGTGTACACTACGTAAGGATGAAAGAAGGTGTGCATGAAGTTGCTTCAACACACCCATAGGAATCTCTTGACGCCGATCATCTAAATCCTACACGATTCCCTCACATTGCAACCAAAACTCCCCAGGCAACATCATATCACATTGTCGAGTCAAAACCAACAGATCTTCCAATTTCTCTTTCCATTCAGGATGAGCTTTTGCGGTCTTCTTGAGCATTTCAATCAAGTCTCCCGCAAAAATTGTCAAATCAGAGTTTACTTCTTCTTTTAATTTGTTAAACCTTGCTCGTATAGCTCCCAAAAATTCCTGAAGCAATCAATTGCCCAAATGAATAAATAATGCAGAATCCAATCATGCTCAACAAAAAGAACTGTAAACAATGAAATTGTCACTCTTACTACTTATCTTCGAAGTCATTTTCAAAACAAGAACAAAAAAAAATCGAAATAGATGAGACATACACAGGGAACATGGGAACGCAGATGTTTGGTGGGTAGAAGAAACCAACAAGCAATATTTGGCTCCATTTTAGGTCAACTCATTTATGGGTGAGACACTCGTTGTATGAGAGATACGTGTGGAACATGATTTCTTATTCACATATGTGAGTTTGTGCATGAATTCTATGTGGAGGGATAAATCTCTTAAAAAATCCAGAGCTTGACGTCAACTTTGATTATAATATATTATTATTATCTACGATTTTAATGTAACTTATGCAGAGGAAACTCCATAAGTTGCATAGTTCCATTCGCAGAGGAAACTCCAATGACTTACAATTCAATCATTTTATGTTAATTTGATGGTTAGAAGAAGCATATTAGTTAATACATTTTAATGGAACTATGCTATCTACATTAAAATGTATAATTTTAATGTAACTTATGCAGAGATAACTCCATAAGTTTCATATTTTGATTCACAGAGGAAACTCCAACCGTTAACAATTTAATAGTTTTATGTTAATTCCATGGTTAGAAGAAGCATATTAGTTAATACATTTTTATTTTTTTTTGTACTGGGGGAATCGGCAAATGGCGGTTCTCGTACTCATGTGACACGGCGTCGATCCCCATTGGCTACCACTAGAACCCCAGGTGCAACCACCTAGCCTACAAGAATGGCGCATGAGTAAATCTGGGTGAGAATCGAACATGAGACTTCATTTTACAAATTTCCTTCCATTTACATGGCACTTGCCAATCCGTCTACACCCTTGTGGGATTATTAGTTAACAAATTTTAATGGAACTATGCTATCTACATTAAAATGTATAATTTTAATGTAACTTATGCAGAGGAAACTCCATAAGTTGCATAGTTCCATTCGGAGAGGAAACTCCAATTTTCATTTGTTCGGTACCCACATCATCCAACCTTAAACTTTAACATTTACTTCCAATATCTAGAATTCGTCATCCAGACACTTCACATTCCTCACATTTATTCAATCTTTTGGATGTTGGATTTGGAACTTCAAACTTCACCAGCGGTAACCCCAAGTTTACGTGGATCATCATAATATACTGCCTATCATCTGGATATGGGTTTCAGACCTGCCACTTAGTACAATCTTGTCATCTCACCTGCATTCCATTTAATGTGGCTTATGAATTAACATCCTATGTGTTAGGATGATGTATCATCCAGAATCTGATTTTTTATTTTTAAAATCTATTAAATTTAGGGAGGTTTTATAGGCCATGTTATTTTACTTTGATATTGAATATAACTTGAAATATAATTAGGAGAGGAAAAATAAAAATGTTACCATAAGATCTTCATAGTTTAGCACACTCGCTTAGATCTAGCACACTCACTTAAGCACAAGTATTATTTAACTAAAAGTTGAGACTTATTATTAGATTTGAAGTAGTCATATGTAGAGGAATCTTGAGTATTAGATAAGAAAATCCAGTGACATCAACATGGAAGATATGGGCAGGTTGATATTTGGTTCTTGTGTAATAGATTCTTAAAATTTACATGTTTAGGATAAGAAATGTTATAAGATAGAGAACATAGTTTGTTGTGTTATAATAGAATAAATATGTAATAAAAGGAATTAGTGACAAAAACTTTTTATAACAAATTATCTAAAACTTAAAAGAAAAATCATCCACATGTACACCTGTTCATGAACACACATATGGGAGGAGTAATCAAGAAAAATGATCATCGTTATTATCAAAATCAATTTTCTTTGCAAGTACAAATAATGCTCAAGAAGGTCATCCAATATCATCCAATCTTCTGGTCTATTACAACAAACTATGTCCACTATAAAATTCTTCCAAATTGCATTACAAGAGTTTATTCACATTCCTAAAACATAACCATGGTTATAAAACTGCACATTACTAAAAAAATATTTGATAATAATGCTAGTTTCAAGACTCCAATTAAATATATAAAATGTGGAACATGGTTATTGAATTTAAATATAAACTATCCTTGCAAGTCATGTCTACTTGAAATATTTATCTTGATAATATTTATTTATGTTTATAGAGAATTGGCATGCTACATACCCATGAAATTCATTGAGCATGGGTTCTTTGCTTATTGAACCTATGACATAACCCATGTTCTTGAAATATTAAACAATACCCAAAATTTAACTATATATTAATAAATACCTTCCAAAATCGTTTTGTGGAATCATCATTCCAATACATATTTTCAATAAAGAAAACTCTTACGTTTACTATATACCCATTTTTATACCCCTAATACTTGCATCCCCCACCCCAAATACCTACAATATAGACTTTATTTTTCACCTCTCTTTATGAATAGAAGTTATAATATATTGGTCAACAATGTGAAGCCCCATGAAATCAATGTTCCAAATCCTCCAAACACTTGCAAATAGAAACATGACCATCTTCTAAGTTGATAAAATTGTTTCTAGCAATCCCATGTCATTCATAAAACCTTACATTACTTAATAATTGTAAAGCATTTTTTTTACCTCTTATACTTTACTTCATGCTTCCATAATACTAAGAAATATATAAGAAATTTCTTCACCTTTCTTCTCTCCCAATGTGAATATTGAGTCCCCTAAAACTTATATATATATATATATATATATATATATAAAGCAAGAGAAAATTTCACAACTATATAATTTGGATTCTAAGAAGTTATGAACCTGAATAGATCTACAAATATAACCCAAAAGTTCTGAGCTCTACAGTCTCGTCACTGTCATGAAAAAAAAACCCAAAAAATAGAACAAGGGTTTAAAAATAAATTAAAATCAAGACTTTTTCCGGAAAAACCCTGAAAAACAGTTGAATTTAAAATGCTCATAACTTTACTTCCTGGACTGCGTTTCGGCTGGGTTTTTTTTTAAATTGGGTATTTTTCCGATAGGAATTCAAATACCCAATTTTTTTTTTTCCAAATTCATATTGTAAAGCTTCAGATATGAACCTGAAGTGCGTCATCCTGTTTTTCTTCCCTAGAAAAATTCTGCAAAAAGAGCAAAAAATTATTCCCTTCTTTGGTCAAGGAAAGTGCTCCGATACCAATTGTTAAGAACCAAAGAGATATATAAATATACTTAAATAAGACCAAGAATAAACCATAAACCATTCACCATAATAATCAACACAAGAATATAGAGAAAACCCTTGAGGTAGGACAACACCATACAATGGATCATATTATGGAAGGGATCCTCTCCTTTTCACTTGCCTCTTTGAGGGGGCATCCTCCTATTGAGCTATCGCTCCAAATACAATAATTCTCTTCATGTCCCATTACATTACTTGAACACCTTTATATAGTGCTACCATCACCTAAGAACATTCTAGAGGAGGAATCTTCTAGAAGTAGAACCTTCTAAGAAGTCCTCTTACATTTATTATATCTAAATACTCATTTATTATATCTAACTACCATAATGGGCCTTATTTGATAATATAGTGGACCTAGTCCACCTTACATTGAATGACCTCCACTATTATCATTATGGGCCCTCTGCCCCCCCCCACTACCTCTCTAGCTACCTAACATTAAAAGTCTTTACGAGTTCCCTAATGCCATGGACACCATTCTTATTATCCCTACAAAGGAATAATTTTTTTCTTTGGATGACACAGAGTTCAGGGTTAAGCGACTTGCAAATGGGAAAGATAAGGACATTGAAGGCTACCAAGCTAAAATTTTTAAAATCGAAGGGCCAATCCTTATTCATCACATACACAAGCTCTTAATTTAGCAGTCAAGCATGACTTCCCTAAACCTTGGACGCAAAGCCTCATTGTTCATATTTTAAAAAATGGGGATAGAAATATTCCCTCTAATTATAGGACCATTATGATTAGCCTGATTTTAGCCAAGCTTTATGGAATTATTTTGGAAAAGAAGATTAGCCTTTGGCAAGAAAGTCACAGTAAAAGAGCTAAAGGCCAGGCTATTTTTAGGAGATATCATTCAACTGTGGACCATCTTGTTACTTTTAAGAGCTAAAGGCCAGGATGTTTTTAGGAGATATCATTCAACTGTGGACCATCTTGTTACCTTGAGGATCATTGCAGAGGAGTTCTACAATACTAAAACCAATCTTTTTTGTTGTTTTGTTGACTTTAGAAAATCTTTTGACATGGTTCCTAGGAAAAACCTTTGGAATAGGTTGGAAGAGATAAAAGTGCCTCTCGAGTTGATGGTTGTTGCAATAAGGATGTATGAGAATGTTATTGATAAGTTTAAAAACACTGAGGGATGGTAAAAATAAATTAACTGTAATATCATAGTCAAACAAGGTTGTCCCTTCATTTAGGTTTCTGTGGTGAGATATTTGTTCAGAATTTGTTATTAATATTAATGCTACCTCATTAAATCAACCTTAGTCTAACCTATAATTAACATAAAATTAATATTAATAATATTAACACCATGTGGCTAACCCTAAATTTAGCCTATATTTAACATAAAATTTAATATTAATAACATTAACCTAAATTTAGCCTATATTTAACCCTAGATTGCTAGTGTGCTACCTCATTAAATTAACCTTAATTTAACCTATAATTAACATAAAATTAATATTAATAATATTAACACCATGTGGCTAACCCTAAATTTAGCCTATATTTAACATAAAAATTTAATATTAATAACATTAACCTAAATTTAGCCTATATTTAACCCTAGATTGCTAGTGATGCTTAGTTAAATTAATATTAATATTATTAACATCCTCAAACCTAGGGTTTCACTTAAGCCGGCCACTAATATAACAATAATAACATTAATGCTACCTCATTAAATTAACCTTAATTTAACCTATAACTAACATAAAATTAATATTAAGATTAATATTAATAATATGGCTAACCCTAAATTTAGCCTATACTTAACATAAAATTTAATTAACACCGTCAGGTTATCAATTTAAACCACTTAATTCATTAATTAAATCACTACTAAATACCTATTTTGAAAAAGTCTCCTCAAATCTAGGGTTTCACTTAGCCGACCTTAGTTTTCCACCCTCCTCGTCACTATTTATTAAGGGCTCCTCTCTTATTTTTCCTCAGGATTTTTTTTACTAAAGATGGATCCTGTTGTGGATCCAAAATGTCGATGACAAGCTATCAATAGCACTGTGGTTCTTCCGACAAATTCTGAAGGTTGTCCCTTGTCGCCTACACATTTTGGCATATAAATTAACAAGTTAGAAGATTGCTTGGAAAAAGCAGGTTGTGTCGGCCCTACTCTCACTGGTATAGTCATCAATCTTCTTCTTAATGTTGATGATATCATTCTTATGGCAAGGATTCCCCATGATCTTGAAAACCAACTAAGAATCCTCAAGGATTTTTGCTCCAATATGGGTATGATTGTTAGTACTGATAAGACTAAGGTCATGATTATTAAATCCAATAAGATCCCTTATGATACCTTCGTATATGAAAAAAACAACTTGGAGGAAGTGAATTCATACAAATATCTTGGAATTGATATTCACCACAAGCTTAATTGGAATTATAGCATTGAGAAAAAGATTATTGGGGGATGGAAAGCTTATTATGGGATTGAAAATAATTGTAAATCAGTTGATCTTTGGAGTTGGGATAAGAAGAAAATCCTCTTTGAGATTCTTGTTACACCTTTTATTCTTTATGGATATGAAGTTTGGGGTTGTAGTATCTCTCATGAATCCTGGAGAAAGATATAGAAAATATAAAAGAATTTTATAACCTATAATCTCAAAATTAAAGGAAATACGCCTATCACATCCTCATCCCCCCCCCCCATTGATAGCATGGTTAGGACTAGATACCTAATGTATAAGAACAAGTTAAACAACATGGAAGACAAGAGGCTTCCTAAAATTGCTTCAAAATCGAGTCATAACCATCATCGACTCAAGCGAGGATGGCATAAAGATGCCCGATCTTGGCTAAACTATTGGGGAATCATGGAAGACAACATTTTGAAGAAGAAAGATACTGTTAAAAAAAATGTCAAATCAAAATTTAAGGAGAAAATGTGGTGTGATAAAGAGTTAGAGGAAAAAAGAAAATTAAGGTATTATAAATATGTAATCAACCATAATCTAGAAGATCAAAATTATCTATCTGTTTTTCCAAGTGCAAAGAAAAAAATTAACATTTCTAAGATAACAAAAAATTCTCACAAGCTCGATAGTGAAACTTGGTGTTGGTTGTAAAAACCCTAGTTAAATAACTAATTGTCAAAGTTAAATACTTGCTTAAGGTTTATTAAGTTTAATTAATTGTCCTAATGTATATTAATTGATTAATTATTATTTATTAATAATAATAATAATTTATTTATTTATTGTTTAATGTATATTAATTAATTGATTTTTTAATTAATTAACTCATTAAATGTTTGGGTAACGAATTAGGTTCAATAAATTTTAATTCATTAAAAGAAAACTTAACGTATTGAAGGATGGTTGGCATTGAATGGAGGGATAAGGTGGTTGGCATTGAATGGAGAGATAAGTGGGGAGAGGCGGTGAATGGACGGGGGGGATATGAGGGGGAAAGACATTCAAGAGGGGAAATTTCGGATTTTTTTTGGGGGTGGCAGGGAGAATTTTTGGATATTAGGAGATTGTATTGGAGCATTTTCGAGAGGGGAGGGATTGGAAAACTGTATTTCTGGTTTTTGGCTTGAGGAATTTGTTGGACTATTACAGGGGAGCATCTGTTGCTGGAAGTTTTGGGCTCAGGGGCCAGGAATCCTCACGGAATCCTGGAGCTAGGGAGCCGGATAGGCTCTGTTCCTAGCTGGATGGGAGGAAAGATTCAGTTTTGGGTAGAGTTTGGGCAGAGCAGCTTGGTCAGAGTTTGGGCAGAGTAGCTTGGACAGACAGAGTTGGGGAAACAACATCACTTGAGAGGTATTTATGTTCATTATTATGGCATGTCATTATCTTTATGATGGTTCATTATTTTACTATGTTGTGTATTTTTTTTTTATATGATTTTTATATCATGCTGCTCATTTGAATTTGTTGAACCATGAATTGTTAGTTTGTTAGTTTGTTGAATATAAAACCGTAAAGAAATTATGATATAAATTTTATGTTTAAATTTATTAAATTTTAGGTTATGTTTTTAGGACATTACACATGGTATCAGAGCCCTAGTTTAAAATATGGGGCCAAGGACCTACCCACCTACTCAGAATTGACCCAGAAATAACCCTGAAAACCTTAGAAACTATTGTAATTTTGAAGGGGGCCTATTCACCTTAGAACTTGTAAGAAGCCTCACCTGAAGAAGGAGCATTTTTAAATAAAAAAAAAATAAAAAAAATGTCATGACAATCGTAGCCTCACCAACTTTAAATTTTCCATGGCCCAAGTCTTTGTTATTCTAAAATCCTCTGTGACCCAAAGTTTTAGTTGCTCCGAAGTCCGATATCCTCTTATTGATATCCTCTTATTATAGTCATTCAAAGAAACTTAACAGTTGCATGACTATCCTACATACATTGATTATATCTATGCATGCTAGCACTCGATTACACCGCAATAGGAACTCCCTTATAATCTGCTGAAAACTATAAAATACCAAATGCACCAAATATATTTTCTTATTTCAATTAGACAAGAAGTAACACAAAAATACTAGACTTGATCTTCCTCTTGGCAGAGTAGTAACTACTTCATTGTTGATAAGGAAAGCAAATCTAAACATACATAGTCTTTGTTATTGTGCAAACCCTAACCTAAAATATTGGCTCTTGAGGCCAATCTCCAATTCATTTCCAAAGCAACCGAGAGCTACACCCAGTATCGAGCCACACATCAATTGTCGAAGTCACAAGCCAACACACA
>SNQJ01S0034420.1:84061-99936 GCA_010110895.2 Picea sitchensis | reverse complement strand
ATCGATATCACCCCTGCCATAGGTCAATTATGTGGTGTTGTCTCCCATAAATTCAACTTCTGATGACTTAGATCCGGTAGTTGACATGGTGATCTCTTCGGTAGGGCTATTGGAGCCTGATCTCCTTACCCCTGCCACAACCCTCGACATGTGTTCCTTCTGGAGCATTCTTCTTCCATCCAGTGAAGATCTCTTGGAACCCATGACCAAGTTTTGTCCCTTGACATGGTGTCCTTCCAGAGCGTTATCCTCTTAGAAGAAATGATCAAGAAGAATTTATGAGCATAGTTTATCTTCTCTGTGGCAAGCTCATTAAAAAATGAAACAGAGGCTACAAGCATAATTTCTCTTCTTTCTGGAAAGCTCATTAAAAAATGAAACATAGGTTATGAGCGTATTTTTCCTCTCTATGGAAAGCTCATTAAAAAATGAAATAGAGGTCATGAGCATATTATTTCCTCTCTATAGAAAAATCGTTAAAAAATAAAACAGAAATATGGGGATTGAACCGAAAACCTTGAACATAGTTATTTTCCTCTGACAAGCTCGTTAAAAAATGAAATAGTCACCTCTCCTGTCAAGTCGAGTATTTCGCTAGATCTCATAGATGTCGATTCGAGTCTTTCATTAGGCCTCGTATTTGAACCTTCGTTTCATCCACCCTTATCCTTTTTCTCCATCTAGTACATAAATTGGTGACAACCTCAATCTCGGTGAATGAATTGAAGTTTGGGAGGCATGTCTCTAGCCTTTGATGATCATTCTAGAGTTAGGTACCAACCATCCATGGGTATACCAACCTTCGGTAATTACGTTGGGAATTTACAAGTATAGTTTAATTTTGTTTCAATCTTGTTTCAAAATGAAACCAATATTGACCTTAGTCTTTGTTCTTTCTTGTGCTCGAAAAAACATGAGAGTGTAACCGAGTATAATTTTATCACTTTTTCAGAATCGTAAAGGTTATATGAAAAAGGAACCCCTTGGAGTAGTCTTTAATCTCTTTTCAGACTTTTTGTTAATACAATTATGGATCCGTAGTGTATTTTATGGAGGCCATACCTTGCAAGTCTTTATCACCCATGCATAGGTATGCATGCCTTGGGTTTGGAACATGTCATAATATTTGTTTTAGGCTTGTGTGCATCTTCTACCAGGTTCTCCATGTCCGTACCCTTGCTTGAAAAATTCTACAAAGTACTTCAATCATCAGTTCTCATCTTCTAACTTTGGACTTTCGGGGGGAATCTATTACACATAAAAATTACTCACTTCAATCATGACCCATTATCATCATTAGTAGTGTCACAAGTGTTGCAAACATCATATTTCCATATTGCCTACATCATGTCTCTAACAAAATCATAAGGACAATTAAGACACCTTCAAAGACTGGTTTTATAAGGAGAAATCATCTGATGAGGAATACAAAGCTTTTTCCATTGAGAAAACCACATAAAAATGAAGTTTGAAGAGAAACACTCCCCTACCCACTGCCAGGGAGTGCTAACACTCCCTAGCCTCCTTTGGGGGAGCGTTGTGTCACTTTGTGAACCCTTCTGGGGGAGCACTAGGATTTTCTGAGAGAATTTTGGGCATCACTCCCCTACCGACTGTTAGGGACTACCAGTGCTCTCTACCCTTCTTTGGGGGAGAGTTGCAACGCTCTGTGTACCCTTTTGGGGGAGCACTGGTCTGTTTGAGGGAATCTTTGATTGTTGAGGTAAATCAGGGAAAACCCCCCCTCATCTCTGGAGTTAGTTGGATTCGTATCTGAGGTCAAGGCTGGATCTTAGGGAGGATCCACAACTGATGGAGAAATATCCTCAACCTATCCCAAGAATCTCTAAGGTGGTTGGGCCTCTCCAAGATTATATAAGGAGGACTTCTCATGGTGAATAGGACATGGAGAAATAGTAAGGCATCAAACTTATGATCTCATAAGGAAGATATCAGTGAAGTTACAAGCATTCTGTTGGTGGATCATTTGAGCAAAGGGTCTGGAAAAAGAGAGCTTGGTGAAGCTACTGCATCTACATCATGGTTGTAAGCACTCTGCTTTGTTTTCATTAATATAAATATGTGCTTGGCCTACTTCCTTTAAGTTTGTGTATGTTTCATGAACTTGTTTCTTTTGATAGATATATTATGAAGCTAATCCTGGTAGAGTAGGAATGATGTTTCGTTGTTTTTGCTCATTGTATTGCAGGACCTTCTGAAGAAATTGGAGATCAAGATCAACCTGAATCGAACAAGGAAAAATGTCGATAAAGGTATTTACCTTTATTTCTTCTTCTTCCTTTAATATTTTAGCTTCATGAAAAGGAATGTCAGTGTCCACATTAACACCTTTCTGTCTTGGTTATATGGGTCTAGTATCCAAGAGGAAATCCACTTGTCTGCAGGGGGATTCTCCTGTAACAATGGGGACATGGAGAGAGTGCTATAGAATGCGCAATGGAGCTTGTCTAGATTGACGCACATGATTCCTATGGTTCAAATGGACGATCTTCCAGAGATGATGCATCAACAGGTTCTAGGTGTACCCTGTGCATTGGTGCGACTCTTCCGACATCTTGCAAACATTGTAGTGTGCTATCATGATACACATCCAGAACCACAAGTGTAGATGCCATGGTCATGCTATATACTCGCCATATATGTATTTTGAGGGTGTGAGTCCCATTTTTTACTATGACACCATATTTTTTGAACTTGAAAGGATGAAATATAAAAAAATTGGTCTTCAACTTTACTTATATATTTTATAATGTGTAAATGTATGAATTTATTTTCTTTACCTAGTTATGTGACAAATGGAAATCTAAAATATAATTAGCATATGCATTAGATACATGAATAAAAATTCTAGGGATTTGATTATTAGTAAGAAAATCAAAGTGTCGTTCCAAAATTCATACCTGTAGGAATCGACAGAGAAGAGTAGGATCTCACACATGGTAACTATCATTCAAATGACATATGACTAACTGGGATTCTAGGTGAACTTCTAAAAATCAAACACCATGTGAAATGGTGTCATCTAATAGATCTATAATGGCGCTATCATCAACCACATTATTCGTTGATGGCTCTAGACAATCACCACCTGAAGACACTAGTTGGAACTCACATGAGTAAATGAACCAAGTGGTGGTAGCCATGTTCCTCTTATGATGAATGGCACTGTCCATGAATCCTAAGTAAACCGAAGATTTCATTGACATCCTCTAAACAAGGGAAAAATTGATAAGAAAGCCAATGACACAAAGGAAAAGAGAAAGAAGTATATACACTAAGATAGACTAGTATACAAAGGTCACGCCCAATTTTGAGGGCTCAAATGTAATACCTTTTAAGGTAGATCCCATTTCATGGCTCATCCAACATATTCCCTTATTCATATTCTAATTTTTAGCCAAGTCACCTTCAGTGTACAGTCGGGGACAAACAAACTTATCATATTAAACCTTAACACATGGTTTATTCTCTTCCATAGACGTAGAGTCATATCAACACTGATCATCGAGGCATTCCAAGAGCTTGAGGAATTATTCAAGATCGGATGTGTCAGGTAGGAGCTCAATTGCGAACTTAAGGGAAGGTATTTCACATTCAATTGGAAGAATTGACTCCACGCCATGTACTAACTGAAAAGGAGAGAAACCACTGGAAGTATTTACCATGGTTTGGTATGTACAAAGTGCAAGGTAAAGCATCATATGCCAGTAATATTTGCTTCGACTGACATTTAAAAAATAAATAGACTTGATAGATTTATTCACTGCCTCTACTTGTCCATTTTCCTAGGGATAGTTAGGGGTAGAATTACCATGCTCAAACCCTAGTTTTGATGCTAAATCTTACATCATTTCATTCTGAAAGTGATTGCCATGATGAGTGACAAACTCTCTTGGGATTTCGAATTAGAATACAATTTTGTTGAACATGAAGAATGTTGCAGTCTTACCATAGGATTTAACGGTAGGCATGGCCTTTGCCCATTTAGTAAAATAATCCACAACCATCATAATATGTTGGTGCTCCCCAACCGAGGTTGGGTAATAACCCATAAAATATATCCCCTAATTGGTGAAGAGACTGGCAATGAAGAATGGGTGAAGAGGGGCTGGCTGTGAGTGCATTTTCCAGGCAAACACCTAGAAAGGGTGACACTTCTTGATCGCTTCAATGCAATCTTTAAAAATTTACGACCAAAAATAACCAGATCGCAATATATTTTATGCTATCACAAGCCCCAATAAATGACCACCACATACCCCACTGTGACATTCATTGAGAACAACCTCATCGATAGTCTCTTGATGTATGATGGGGTAGCTTCAAGGTTTGAATATAGATAAAAATGTCTCCATACCAGGGGTTCAAATATCAAATAAGGAGAATATGTTCATCTGTGAACAAATCATCATGAAAAATGTCCTCATCTAGTCAAGTGAAGTTCAATATCAATTCGGTAAAAACTAGCGATTTCTTAGACTTCGTCGAAGCGAAATCGAGATCAAATTCTTGCAAAATAACAATCCACTTATTGTATTCCCCCCCTATGATACACCTGGTGAGGACATATTTAAATGGATTTATATCCGCAACCAAGATAGTAACTTTTCAAATTAAGATATAATGTCGTAATCTCTGAACCGCATGTACAATGACCAAGGCTAACTTCTCTACATGAGAGTATTTAATTTCAAGACCAAATAGGTTTCGACTGAGAAAATATTTTTTTTTATCATGGACCTCATCATCCTCCTGAACTAGAACCATACCTATGTTTCAGGATTTCAATATTAGTGAGTATGAGAGACTTGCCTTTAGATATCCTGGGTGCTGAAGCACCGAAACAATAAGACTCTAATCACGCTACACTATTCCAGGGTTTCACAAGTTGGGATTTCGGGACTGGCGAGTACAAGCGAGTTTCCTTTAGATATCCCAGGTGTCGAAACAATGAAACACCATATCTCATTCACGCTATTATCATTTTGGGGTTTCACAAGTCGGGATTTCGGGACTAGCGAGTACAAGAGACTTGCCTTTAGATATCCCGGGTGCCAAAACACCGAAACACCAAGATTCTGATCACGCTACACTATTCTGGGGTTTTGCAAGTCGAGATTTCAGGTCTGACGAGTACAAGGGACTTGACTTTAGATATCCTGGGTGCCGAAACATTGAAACACCAAATTCTAAACGCGCTATACTCATTTCAGGGTTTCACAAGTCAGGATTTTGTGTCTAGCGAATACAAGAAGACTAACCCTTGGGTTTCCCGGTTGCCGAAACACTGAAGCACCAAGACTTACCAATGGTAGACCTTTTCGGGGTGTCATACTTCAGGATTTCACGATGTGAGATGACAGGAGGTCTTGCATCTGGGTCTCCTAGGTGTCGAAGTTTTGAAACGTCGATATATGTATATATATATATATATATGAGGCTAAGTTTATTTCAATATTTCGCAAGTCGGGATTTCGGACTTGCGAGTAAAAGAAATATTACCCTTAGGTATCCCAGGTGCCGAAACATCGAAATACCGAGCTCTAAGAGATCCACTCTCACTCTTGCAAGTTTTTCAAACTTAGGCCTTAAGGTCCTTCATCGGGTTCCTGGGTAGATTTTCACCAGGTTTTATGACCAGACTGAAAGGTCTTCTTAAATCCCTGAGCTGTTAGCTTCTGTGATGGGTAATAAGAAAAATTTAGGATTTTTACTAAGGCGGTAGTCCTTTCAGGGAACTTACCCCATCTCTGGAATGTAAGGGAATGATCCTGAAAGGGTGTCCCTATGGGGAAATCTATCCAGGACAACATAAGAGACATATAAGGGAAACAAATGCATTATCCAGGAAAACAAACAAGGGAAATCTATCCAGGACTACGTCTCCGATTCATGCTCTCAAATGGGTAGGCTCTTTCATTAACTCAACAAAAGAATTTGGCAAATACGTAAATATACCTCATTCTAGAATCAAGCTGCATAAATAATGCTCAAATCAGATAATAGACATCACCACTGAATTTGTGACATCAAATTTCCCAAAAACGTCTATCTCCACACTCCAATCCAACTCTGGCACTCCCAAGCCCAAGAAGAATTTCACCTCAGTTTTTGTGGCCTCTGCAACCTACAATGACGACAGTTTTGTATCGAAATCCATGCCTGCAGGTTCATATGGTCTGCGCTTCTCCATCCAGATCTGAGCAGATTGCCCCTTTTAAGTAATAACCACGAGAAGATATACCAAGTGGTACTTGTGGCACATTGGTTGTATATATATATATATATATTACAATATATTCTCTCCTCTACTAATTTTAGCGTACTCCCGCCAAATTTGGCGGACCCACCATTTTTTTTAAAATGAAATTCGTTCACGAGTTACTATTGGGCGTTTCGGGGATGCCATGTGTCACCCGATGATTGGGCCATGTGGTTCCCACTGATAATTCCACTTGCCTACTAATGTCGTCATCCCATCATTTTGTACCTGACATGTGGCTCTTCCTTGGTGGTGCCATGTGGCATCACATGTGGGTGCCACATGGCACTTTTCTACTGGTCAACATAGACCCTGAAAATCCCAATGGCGGGTGACACGTGGAAACCTCAGGTGCTTCCACATGGCATGCTGACATCAGTAGCCGATATGATGATGCCACCCTGCCATGCCAACTGCTAATGTCAATAGTACAAATGATGATGTGCCCCCCTACTGACTGGCCCTGTTTGACTGCAACTTTGACCGCAAATATCGTTCAAACTGTAACTTTGTTTGACGATCCGTTTGTGCCATTATAAATATTGTGACTGTTAGCGTCAGAAGTCACTCTTGGATTTCTTGCAGGAGCATAGCCCAATGCCCATTAGTTTTATGTCACGATTTGTTTAATGGGGTGATTGGATGGGTAAAGACTCAAGAAAATATAGCTTTAACTTAGGAAATCAGGCCTGGTATGTAGAAAGCAAGGGAGGTCTTGATCCAACTTCCATCAGTAAATGGATTAAAGGGTGGTAGATGGAAGAATTGTGAGAAGGGAGAGCAAGACTGCCTTGGGTGACAGGCCTTCAGAGGCTTGGGGGTGGAAAACTCAGAAGCCAAGATCCTCTTGGTCCAGAGCTTCAAGGAGCTGAGGGTTGACTCGACTGAATCCTTCAATTCCAAGTCGCTTCAGCGCTACAAAAATCATAGGAACCAATTAGAAACAATGCAACTGTTACAGTGATCCAACCTACATCATCCTATAACAACTACAACTCGACTGGATCCTCCAATTTCGAGTTGTTCTAACACAGTAAACAAAGAGATGGAAAGAAGCTGACATCCATAAAGTAAGAAGTCTCAAATGCCTTGTACATTAACCAGAGCGACCAACACTTCATCAAAACTTTACAATCAAGAGCCTTACTCTACCATCGATAGATTACAAAAATACAAAGATTGAGTCTATATACTCAGAAAAATTTTCCTAATAGAGGCATGGTTAGTCATCCAAAGCTTGGTGTCCCTTCAGCCAAATTCGGATGGGTATTCTTTGTCAAATGCCACCTTAACTGCGCGTGGCTCCTACAAGGGGAGTAGCTGATCTATTAAGTGCCAAGCTAACGTATGTAGACCTCCTCCGGTTAGTCAAGGACTCGGCATGGCCTTTTTGGAAGAATGGGTACAAAGGACCCTCTCGAGCAGACCACTTACCAGACCCTCCANCTTCTTGCCTTCATTTACTCCAAGCAAAGACCAGGATCGAGGTCGGGTCCGATGGCAACTGGAGTTCATGGTGGGCCTCTCTGTGACTGAAACCCGACACCTTTGGCCCCTTTCATGAAGTTCTTTTCTTTCCCTAGTGACCAAGGGATGTGACCCTGTGTTTACTCTCAAAGGTGCTTTCGGTGTTCGTGAATAGGAAGGGGTTGATACCTGCTTCTTTAAATCGCGATGAGCGAAACACCGAGGCGGCCTAATATGGACCCACACGTCCCTCTAGATATGAGGGTTCTGAACTCTCCCGACGATGCTGTGGGCAAAGGTCCTGGACACTCTCACCACCTCGCGCATCAAGAAATGATGGAGCTTCTCTTTGCGCTTTAAAATCACGATGGGCGAAATGACAAGGAACCTAATCACGCGCCAGGTTCCTCCTGTGGATGGACAACTGAGATTTCTCTGTAATACTGTGGTCCCAACTTTGGGCACCTTTGGCACCTTCGGGGTTCATGGTTTTGAGATATAGGACAATAGAGAACCTTCACCCTTTGAACTCACGATTGCAGAAACGCCGACAAGACTAGATCCCGCGCCACACATCCTTTGGATGGATGGATCCTACCCTTCCCTGCATATAATATGGGCGCGATGCATTTGCGCAATTTTTAATGCAACTCCGCTAATCACGATTTCCTGCCAATCGTTGATCTGCTCTTATGGATGAATCTGGACCATCGACGATCTGATCTCGCCCGCTCGCTTGCTTGAAGGCCTGAAATGAGATTTTTTTCGCGTTGTGCTCGGGCGCTTCTCACGCAACTTGCAGACCTGAATACTCTTGTGCCCCGGACAAGAAATGTTACTAACATTAGGCTCCATGGGGGATAGAGTCGTCTCTGTGATGCTCTAAGGACTCATTTTGCAGTTCCAGTGCCTTGCTGTTGGGCTATGGAGTCATTTACTAAGCCGAAACAATAAAAATAAAAAACAAAGAACTAAAAGGACAATATTTACAAACAAAGGAGCCTCCGAAGGCTCAGATAAAACACTTTTTCAAAAAATACCCATTTACTGGGCTGTTGAAAACTTCTTCACCCTGCAAACCCTGCAGCCGATATGTGTTATTTGAGAAAACCTCAGAGATTTTGAATGGCCCGATCCATAGGGCTTCAAATTTTCCGTGCTTGCCCTTATCTTGTTTAGGAGAATCCCATTTCAGTACCAGGTCTCCTATCCGAGATTCTTCCTTCTTGTTCGTCTTATCAAAAACCTGCTTGAACCCTTGTTGATGGTCCTGAATTCTTTCCATTTCCTGCTCCCTGGCCTGCTGGACCTCCACTAGCTGATGAATCCTTTTGATCATGTCATCAGGCTCCTCCTGATCATCCTGGAGGAATTTTTCTACAGGAATGGCTAGGTGAGAAGGAAAAATAGCCTCTGCCCCATAGACTAATTGGAAAGGAGAGACGCCTATAGATCTCTTCGTGGTCACTCAATCGACCCATAGAGTGAATTTCAATTTTGAGTGCCAAGCCTTCTTGTTGTCTTCCAACAACCTTTTGATGATCCTTATCAGGATTTTGTTGGAGGACTCTAATAAACCGTTGCCCTGGAGATAATATGGGGTGGAGTGAATCAGATTGATCCTAAATTGCTCACAGAACTTGGCTAATGCCTCAGCCCTGAAAGAGGCTACGTTATCAGTGACAATCTTACTTGGGCAGCCGAATCTCGGGATGAGGTCCTCCAGGAATCCAATGATTACCTTGTGGGAAGAAATCCTGGTGGGGATACCTTCAATCCACTTGGTGAAAAAATAAGTAGCCGTCAGGATCCATCTGTGCTGCCCACTGGAAGTAGGGTGAATTTCTCCAATGAAATCTAGACCCCATTGCTGGAACGGTCCTGAAACAAGCACAAGATTTAACGACAAAGATTTGAGCTATTGTTTTCCTGCAAATATTTGACATTTGGTGCAAGTTCGGACCCTTTTGCAGACGTCAGTGAATACGGTGGGCCAGTAGTATCCAAACCTGAGGATTTTGTGGGTCGTGGCCTTCCAGAAATGGTGCCCTCCACATAGGCCACTGTCAAACTCAAACATGATCCTGTCGGCCTCTTGTGGATCCATGCATTTTAAAAGTACCCCCAGGGGTTCTTTCCAGTATAAAATTTGATCGATAAGACAGTATCTGACTGCCTTGAGCTTCAGAGCTCTTGCTTTGTTTCTTTGTAGGCCATCTGAAGGCCGCAACTCTTGTAGAAAGTATATGACTTCCTTATACCAAGGACATTGAGCCAATGGGGGCTCCCTTTGCGGGTCCATGTCAGATAGCCGACCCTGCTGAATTCCTGAGCATTCGTTGATGAAACTTATCCCCAAAGCTTGGTAGTTGGCTTCAGCCAACAACTTAGCTAAACCTTGACCTTTGATCAATTTGGTAGGCTTTATTTCCAGGTCAAATTCCAGAATCTTGGCTATCCACTTACTCCTCCTCCCGTCTATGTCATGCTGAATAAGAATGTCTTTAACAACAACGGAGGGGACATAAGCTATGATTTTTCACTGTAGGACATAGATTCTAAATTCCTTGAGGGCCTTTACTAGTGCGTAGGCCTTCTTATCCATAGTGTCATACCTGACCTCGGCATCCCTCAATGCTCGTCTAAAATAGTCAATAGGCTGCTCTAGCCCATCCTTGTTTGTCTGTAATAAAACAACGACTATCGTGTCAAGTGAAGCAAAGGAGAAAATAAGGAAATCCGTTGAGTAATTAGGACTGATAAGAACGGGGGTTCAGACAGGGGATTTTTTATTTACTCGAAGGAATATCGCAATTCAAAAGTCCACCTCACTTCATTTCATTTCCTTAGCATGGCTGTTATAAGTTTTACCTCCTCAGCAAAGTTAGGCACAAACCTCCTCAAAAAATTAATCTTACCAAGGAAGGATTGGACCTCCGTCTTGGACCTCGGGATTGATAAGGCTAGGATTGGACCTCCTTCTGCTGATACTATGTGGCCTACTAACTTCCCCTCCTACATTGCAAACAGAGATTTATTGGGGTTTAATGAAATGCCAAAACTCCTGCATTTCAGGAAAACCTTCTTGAGATGACAACAATGTTCCTTATCAGATTTTGAAAATACTGTGATATCGTCTAGATAGATGACCACAAATTTATCATTTTCCCCAATGAAAGCTATGTCCATGGCACGTTGAAACGTTTCCCCTGCATTCATCAATCCAAAAGGCATCTTGGCATACATGAATGTGCCCCACAGAGTGGTAAATTCCATCTTTTCCCTGTCCTCAGGCAGAACATAGACTTGATTGTAGCCAGAGAAACTGTCGATCATGGACATCCTGCATGCTCTTGTTACCCTCTCCAGTATATGTTCCATCTTTAGTAAGGGTTAGTTATCCTTTCGTGGGCTCCTGTTCAGGTTTCTGAAGTCTACACAGAGTCTGATTTCTCCATTCTTTTTCCTGACTGGTACCAGGTTGGCCACCCACTCTGAATATCTCAGTGGTACGATGATCTGGGCCTGCAACATCTTCTTCACTTCCCTCTCCATGATAGGCAACATCATAGGATTGATCTGTCTTAGATTCTGCCTAAATGGCTTTGCCTCCCCCTTTAATGGGATTTTATGCTCAATGACGGAAGTGTCATATGTTTTGAGGTATTCGTAGGTCCAAGCGAAAACATCAACAAATTCCCTCAAAAGTCCAATGTACCCAGACCTTTTCTCCTCTGTCAGACTTCTTGACAATTTGACAAACTTGGACTCACTCTCGGTACTGATGTTGAACTGAATAGTGCCATCATCATCATCCAAGTTTTCCCCTTTTAATGAAACATCATTTCTATCAAAAAGCCTTTCCAAAGGAACCAGTCCTCTTGGAATATGGTTGTTGGGGAGCTGCATGATGTTATGCTCTACTATTTTTCTCAGAAACTTACCCCCATCAAGATCTTCTTTAGAGACAGAATCTTGGTCGATATGCATCTCTGAAAATTCTTCGATAGTCTCCAAGAATTTCTTGATTTCGAGATCATCCTCGAATACCTTCCAATGTTTGACGTTGTCAGGTATGGAGGGCCTGTATTTTACTTCTACATCATATTTGAATTGGGCGGCAAGTGCACTTTGAAATTTCTCACTGACGTATCCAAGGAATCCGCCACTATGTTCTCCTCTCATGGGATGAAATAAATGTTAAATGCTGAGAACAAACTGTCAGTTAGGTCCCATACCTCATTTCTGTAACTCTTGAGTTGAGGATGCTTAGCCTGATAAGCGCTTCTGATCTGCTGGAACACCAACTCTGCATCTCCGAACACTGCTACTTCCTGGATTCCCATTTCCCTTGCAGCTCTTAATCCTAGAACAAGAGCTTCATACTCCACCACATTGTTGGTAGCTTCAAATTCTAGTTTGTATGACAGAGACATGGTTTTGTGAGCAAGTGACACAAAAAACACCCCAGCTCCAGCACCTTCCCTAGAACAGGCTCCATCAAAGAACATTTTCCAGACGGGGGTGATGGAGGCAAGAAATTTATGGGAAGTGGTGGGCAAATTTCTGAGCTTAAGAGGAGGCTCAGGAGCATGGGTGAGTTGGAGTAAACTAGAACCTAAATCAGTGTCTAAGGAAAAAATAGGATGGTTGGCAGGATTGGCCTCACCACTGATTATATAGGCCAGTTGGGCTTCCCTGTATAGTCTTCTATGCTCTCCTCCAAACACTGGGATAGTAGCATATGTAAGGTCCATCTGCAAGGTTCCCCCCAGTCTTTTTATCTAAGATCTTGATAGCAACATACTGAACCTGGGGGGGACATCGGCCACTACAATATCCATGACCACACTTTTCATGGGCAACTGAAACAAGGTCACGACCAGCTCTTTGATAACTCCAAGACACTTAACTTTTCTGGAGTCAAAGGAATAGAGGTCATGATAGGCTCGGGTGACTTCCAGCCCTAACTCTTCCATGACAGTTTTGGGCATGAGGTTGTGAGAAGCCCCCGAATCCATAAAGCAATTGTGCAGTACCTTGTCATGTATGTTCAGGGAAGTGTAGAAGGGAGGGGACGAGTCATTCCTGTCTTCTACCATAGGACCTAGGACAACTGCAGGCTTTTCATCTTGCAATTTGATGGAGTCTGTGGGAAGGTGTGAGACCTCAGACTGTAAAAGACCAGAGAATTGTTTCTTGAACCCTTCATGTTTAATCAACTCGTTCAGGGGTACAGGGATTTTGATCTTTTGAATTTCATGCTCGAAATTAAAACAAGGTGTAAGCTTCAGGATTTCTCTTATTTCAGGAACATGAATCTGGACTATGGGAGAGAGGGGTTGGGGCTTCTTACCTCTTTGACTGTCCACTACCTCATTAGTAGGCTTCTCTATTCTAGTGGATGGCTTAGGAACATCAGGTGCCACTATCTTTTTCTTGGACCTCAGATCATACCTTCCTTGACCACCACTAGCCTTGTCTCCCTTGCTCAGTTCATTTAGTTGACTGTCCATGAGAGACTCCTCGTATGCTGATTGAGTGAGATGAGGAAAAGGAGGAGTGTCTCTGAAGCAATGGATCTCAGGATCAATATCATCTGTTCCCCCTTCTTCTTCTTCGATCATAAATTTCTTTTGGAAAGGGGCCTGAATCTTCTTGTCTTCTCTGTCTCTTCCCCTCTCCCTTTGCACAGTCGGGGAAGTAATATTGTTGGGCCTCCTGAAACCTCATTTGTTTTCAGCGTTTTGGGGGCCCTTGTATGCTTGCCTCCCCTCCACCTTAATTCTTTCCATCTCTGCAGACAGAGACTTCACTATCTTGGTTAGTTCATCCACTTGAGGGTGGGGTAGCGATGGTCCAGAAGTTGAGGTTTCCGATATTCCCTTTCTTCTGTCTGCGTCGGCCTTGTTCCTCAGTCTATCAGCTGCTAATACATTGGATTCCACCTCTATGTCCACATATTTCATTTGAGATTAGGAGGTGGCTCTTCTTTCTCTCAATAAAAGATAGAAATGGGGGCCAAATGCACTAGCATAATAAATCTTGGCCGAGGCCTCTGAGGGTTTCATTTCAACAGGAATTTTATTATACATCTTATTGAATCTCTTGGATAAGTCAGAGACAGACTCTCCATCCATCTTCTTCAAAGACCCAAACTCTGTCATGTAATACATGAAATTCTTCCTATCGCCCCACTGCCTCAGGAACGCACTATCCAGGGCTTCAATCCCAACAATAGATCTAAGGGCCAATCCTCTAAACCATTTCCTCACCTAGCCATCCAGGCTCTGGATGAAGAATCTCATCCAGACATCTTCATTTTTAATGTTTAGGTTGTCTGCATAACTGTAGAAAGCAGCCAGATGCTCTTCAACAGTTATGTCCCCTTCCCCATTTAACTTGGGCATGTATTTCAAGTAATCTCCAGCAGGGAGAGGATTCATAGGATGAGGTAGGATTAAGGGAGCATATTTGGCAGCGACTATGGCATCCATTCTATTTAGAGTGGCATTAGCACCATCCATAGGAATATTAGGTGGAGGAGAACTTGGAGGAGAAGGAGTTCATGAAGGGGCTACTAGGAATGCGTCTCGGAGAGGGATGGGAAAAAAAAGGGGATTTAAGGAGAAGGCTAATGGGCTCAAGTCAGTAGACGCTCCTCTTTGTGCAGGAGTGGGGAAATCTTCTGTAGTCCTGGGTCTATGCCAAGGTTCAACTTCAGAGGAGAGGGGAGTGACAAGGATTTCTCCCTCCAATCCCAGACCAAGAGGGGAAAACTCAGCAGTAACACTCCCGAAATTCAAGAAACGGGAAACCTCTGAAGGAGGTCTATTAAGAAACTGAGGAGGAGAAAATGGAGTTCCTACAGAAGGTAATGGTGGACTACCTAGTTCGGCGGTGGAAGCTTCTTCTTCAGCGACCTTTCCTTTTCTGATAACCACCTCTGGATCAGTTTCAGGTGTAGCTAGAGGCAGTTGTTGATGAGACCGCGTGTGTCTACCTCTAAAAGCCATAATTGACAAGGAAGGTTCGCCACAGTGGAGTGATCACAATGGAGTCACCATGTGCACAGTAGCAATCTTCAAAGGCTCTGATACCTGATGCACCTTCAGAATCAGAGGCTCAATGTCGTTCAAACCCGGGGAAAATTTTCAACTTCGTCCCTGGCAACGGCGCCAGAAATGTTAGCGTCATAAGTCACTCCTGGATTGCTTGCAGGAGCAGAGCCCAATGCCCATCAATTTTATTTCACGATTTGTTTAATGGGGTGATCGGATGGGTAAAGACTCAAGAAAATATAGCTTTAACTTAGCAAATCGGGCCTGGTATGTAGAAAGCAAGGGTGGTCTTGATCCAACTTTCGTTAGTAAATGGATTAAAGGGGGGTAGATGGAAGACTTGTGAGAAGGGTGAGCAAGACTGCCTCAGGTGACAGGCCTTCGGAGGCTTGGGGGTGAAAAACTCAGAATCCAAGATCCTCTTGGTCCAGAGCTTCAAGGAGCTGAGGGGTGACTCGACTAAATCCTTCAATTCCAAGTCTCTTCAGTGCTGAGAAAGTCATAGGAACTGATTAGAAACAATGCAATTATTATAGTGATCCAAACTACATCATCCTATAACAACTACAACTCGACTGGATACTCCAATTCCAAGCTATTCTAACACAGTAAACAAAGAGATGGAAAGAAGCTGACATCCATAAAGTAAGAAGTCTCAAATGCCTTGTACATTAACGAGAGCGACCAACACTTCATCAAAAAATTACAATTGGGAGCCTTTCTCTACCTTCGATAGATTACAAAAATACAAAGACTGAGTCTATATACTCAGAAAAATTCTCCTAACAGAGGCATATTTAGTCATCCAAAGCTTGGTGTCCCTTCAGCCAAATTCAGACGGGTATTCTTTGTCAGACTCCACCTTAACTGTGCGTGGCTCCTGCAAGGGGAGTAGCTGAGCCATTAATTGTCGAGCTGACGTGTGCAGAACTCCTTCGGTTAGTCGAGGACTCGGCATGGCCTTTTTGGAAGAATGGGTACACAGGACCCTCTTGAGAGGACCGCTTACCAGACCCTCCATACCTCACACTTAATGAATGAGGAGAGGTTTCAACCACCGCTTC
>SNQJ01S0034420.1:26158-84031 GCA_010110895.2 Picea sitchensis | reverse complement strand
GCGTTCGTGAATAGGAAGGGGTTGATCCCTGCTTCTTGAAATCGCGATGAGCGAAATGCCGAGGCGACTTAATCTGGAGCCACGCGTCCCTCTAGATCTGACGGTTCTGAACTCTCCCGATGATGCTGTGGGCCTGGGTCCTGGACTTTCCCGACACCTCGCGCATTGGGAAATGACGAAGCTGCTCTTTGCGCCTTAAAATCGCGATGGGAGAAACGACGAGGAGCCTAATCACGCGCCAGGTGCCTCCTGTGGATGGACAGCCAAGATTGCTCCGTAATACTGCGGGCCCAACTTTGCGCACCTTCGGCGCCTTCGGGGTTCGGGGTTTCGAGATATAGGACAAAACAAAACCTTCACCCTTTGAACTCGCGATTGCCAAAACGCTGATGAGACTAGATCTCGCGCCACACGTCCTTTGGATGGATGGCTGCTACCCTTCCCTGCATATAATATGTGCGCGATGCATTTGCGCTATTCTCGGCGCAACTCCGCTAATCGCAATTTCCTGCCAACCACTGATCTGCTCTTATGGATGAATCTTGACGACCGACGATCTGATCTCGCCCGCTCGCTTGCTTGAAGGCCCGAAATGAGATTCTTTCTGCGTTGCACTCGGGCGCTTCTCACCCAACTTGCAGACCTGAATACTCTTGTGCCCCAGACAAGAAATGTTACTAACAGTGACATACTCTTCACGATCATGCCATTTTCACTGAGTTATGGGAACTTTAATTTTTTTTCCCTTTCTCTGTCTACGAGAGCCATTATGAGTGTTCTTAGTTGCCTTTGTGAGTTGCGAGTTATTCTTAGCCTTCTATGGATCCTTCCTGGATCAATAAATAAACAAATTTCAAAGTATTTTCAACAAAACATGTGGTGGAAAAGATATTGTTCATTCAAAGAAAGAATCGATGAGTTTCAAAAAATTCCATTAGGGGAAATTTGAGGTCTAAAWTGGGCCTCCTAAGGAAAATAATAAAACAATATTTAAAATAATAAAATAAGATTTATGAATTTTCAAAGGGAAAGAAATAAAACTATTTTTTTAATCTTATTTTTGACWTATCTYCRTATAARGTTAGTCAAATTTCAAGTGGGAKCWCATTGAATCTGCATTTAAATTYTTCATGGACAARGATTACCYACTCTACATACTTTTGATAGACCAATACTGAGATAAATTGGAAATACATGAAAAAATGCGTTMTTAGTTTTCTTCCTTTCCCTCCAAAAATATTTACCCTTATGGYTGACATCGTCAACATCTCACAATCCTTTTGTTTTGAGGCTCATTTTTTAYCTCAAAATTCCACTAATGCCAACATCTCACAAGCYTTYGTGGAAMACTGTAAATTAACATTTCATGACTAAGAAGACTATATATAGATGAAATCATTTCAAGCCTTAGAAAAAGGATGTAGGAAGGAATGCAATTTGTAAAGACAATATGCCACCCAAACTATTAGTCACCAAAGATTCAATTCCATTCTCTTGTTCCAATGAATTTATGATCTCAATTGAATTCCCTTTGAAATTTGTAGGGCTATTTGGGATTCCAGTAGTAGAGAGATCTTTATGGAATATTATTAATTAAGAATTATCAAATTAATATCAAATATGAGTCACCCAAAGGTAAAASATAAYTTGAGATATTTGAACCTAGATGRGGAGGATGATAATCATTAGTGGCAACCACCCAAGCTAAACYCAATTGACATTTTCACATCATGMCTTACTCCTAACATAGTAATAACTTTTTTCCTAAATTAAAAACAATTATAAATAATTRTATCAAAATTCATATTTCATTTATTAAATTAGTAAAATGATAATCCATTCAATGCCTCTTCATTTAATCTTATCTTATCTCTTGAAATTAAAAAAAAGTAAGAAAATATTTTATTTCATAAATAATAGAAAAAATTTCAAAATAAAATACACATGAAAAGATTATAATTAAAAGTCCTTAGGTTAAGAAAAATTGAAAAAAAAAATTAAAATAAAATACCCAAAGACAAATAACAAACAATAAACCTTTTAGACAAATAGACCAAGTGATATAAACTTTTTCCATAAATAAACCAATTCATGGTTTAACATTGAGGTATAAGAATGTCCTAAGGCTAATTTAAATACCTCAAAAAGAAGCCTTGGTAATCTAATACATATTATATTTTACTATAGAAAATAGAAACATGGATTGTACTCCAATTTGTTTATTTGCATTAATTATTTTAAAGCAATTTTTTTAAAACTAATTTGAAAAAATCTTTGAAAAAATTATAAAGCTAATTATTAACATAATTGAAAATTGTATTAAACTTGAATTTAAATATAATGTGAGATGCAATTTACTAAATTATTATTAAGGTGTTGTTATATCTTGTTCCTAAATGTTTTGATAACATGAAAATTATTTCATTACTATTATGAATATAGAAAAAATAATAACGAGTTGTGATAAATTAAAACAATACAACACCATTTTAGTTAGAGAATTAGAATTAAATCAATTAGTCAGAAAATTAAATAATTAAAATGAGTGCAGTATGATTGAAATTCACAATACTTACTAATTTTAGACAAATCGTAAATAAAATGGACAATAATGATCTAGTTATTAAAATATATTTTCGTGAAATGGTGACAGTTATGATGGAGCTTTTTAAAAGTATCTAAATTTAAAACATTTCTACGCCCTCCATTCGATTGGAATCTTTTAGCACTGTACAATCCTATCCATTCAAGAAGTTGTTGTTTATGAACTGGAAGTGGTCCATAACATAACCATCCATCCACCACCATTACCGAACGGTGTAGAGGAACATGACCGTTAGATTGGATGGTGCTTTTTACACCCTCCATTAGATGATATCTAAATTTAAAATCTTTATACGCCCTCCATTAGATTGGAATCTTTTGACATTGTACAATCACATCCCTCCGTGGCAGAATCTAAACTGAGAGTTCAACGAGCAGTGTGCTTTATTGTGATCCATAACCATCCATCCACCACCTATCACTCAACAGTGTCAAGGAACATGACCGTTGAGTCGTCTTGATTTTCTTGAAAATTTGTTATTTGAATTCTATTAAATTGGGCATTCGTTCGTGTCCACCTCTTATGTTTTTCTATTCACATCCTCCTCCTCGCTTTTTCTATTCATAGTTTTGTGTGACGCTGATAGGTGGACTTTTCTAATAAGAAGACATATACAGACCACAATTGGATGTGGATCTACATCCTCCTCAATTGGATTCCATGGTTAGCAAGGTAAGTTCCTTTGCATTATTCATTTCTTTTTATATGATTATAGATTAAAAAATAGTGACTCTATTGTGAAAGTTTCATCCTATCACTGTAGCAGAAAAATATCAATTTTTGTCCAGTTAACAGTTAATCCAGCAGATTAATTTCTATGCAAATTTTATTTACTCCAGCAGAAAAAATCCAATTCCAGAACTGACAAAGAACCATTCCTTTCATTATCTGAAGATCGGCAAATACCAATAGACAAATTGTGTATATACCAATAAGTTTTCAGGTACCTAACTAAATTTCTATTCCCTGCATTTTGTTTTAATCTAATAGTAAAATTTCATTTTCTAAATTCATATTTATACCGAGCGTGAAAATTTTGGTTTCTCCATACTTGAAACATTATACTGAAACACTGTAATTATTTATATTGCATTATTATAGTAGAATTAAAAAAACACCAGGTTTGGCTTAGTCACGAGCCTGCAACTCTGTTGGCCATGCAGCAATAGTGTCCACCAACACTATTGCTAGATGGGGGAGACCGAATGACCGAAACCTGCATTTCATCGTTGTTTGGTTTGGTTAGATAGATTATTAATGAACTTTACTATCCATACAATAAATATATTCTCTAAGATCGAAACACGGGAATAGAATGGATAACTTAAAAAATTAATGCTCAGTAGTTTAAGGTTTCATTGGACACTCTCTATTATATGATTTATGATCTCAAAAATAGAACTACGATTTATGATTTGTGATCTCAAAAATTAAAAGATAGAACTACGATTTATGATCTCAAAAATAGAATAGCTATTTCGAGTATTGAGTTGGTGGGAATCTATCCATGTGGGTAGGTTGGGTTGGTTTTCAAAGGGAATGAACATTTTATTATTATTGCTATTTCAGAGTCTTATAGAGGATACTTTCCGAGTTATGGTATTAGTTTCTAAGTTATAAAATCATTATGAACACGGAATTCTCCCTTTCCAGGAAATCCAAAAACATGGTAGCTTGCATTGTAGGTGCCAGTGTGGTTTCCCACTTGGATGGATGGTAGGGTCATTTGGGTTTGTGCTTGCTTTCCCCAACTTTCCCTTGGGAGAAAGAACCATTGGGGAGGGGAAGAACAAGAAGAAGTATGTTCTAAAATGCGAAAAGGGTTGGGTTGTTAGATGTTCATTTATTAATAGTGAAAACCGATTTTTCCCTTTGCAATATTTATATTTTGATATCAGATTATACATGAAATTAGTTTTTTTTATGAAATTATAAATCAAAACGAAAATCACCCAAATCACCCAACTATTACTTCTCAAAAACCAATTCGATCCTCCACTGGTTGCATAGGAAGTGTGTGATAATTTCAACTATACTCGACCAATGGTAGTTGGGTTCAGAAACCTAGGCTGTCAAGATTCTTTACTAAGTTGGCGAGAGCCATTATCTCCGTGAATCCTAGGAATTGATGGCAAAATGTCTCCCTGTGATAACATAATTAATTTGATTTCGTAATTAATGTAATAGGTTAGACAACACTCAGATAAAGAAAAAGATTAATTCGACTTTAAAAAGGTGCTTGGGTCGAATTAGAATATTAAGTATTTATTATATGGAAAGTAAAGTATGTACAAAATAGAACAGAGCACTAACTAAAACAAAACTTACCATACATTCTCCTTCATGTTGAGCGTTGTATCTACAAAACAGAGCAATAACTAAAACACAGTGTGGTACTTGCATGCCCTTCCAGATACCTGTCAACACAGTGTGGTACTTGCACGCCCTTCCAGATACCTGTCCTCATTTTTTTAAAATTTTCATGCCCGTCATCTTCCTGCCAACTCAGCTCATTATGCCTCTTTTTACATCGCTCACTTTTGACGTTTTAGAACTCCCTTTATAATGACGATGTTGAAGTTTTACAAGATTAAAGCTAAACTTATAATTTTTTTTTACAGCCAATATTTATATAATTTTCTGTGAGATGTGTTTAGTGACACGGCTTCTATTATGTGTTGTTTTTTTTTTTCTTCTAAACTCAGCTCATTTCTTACTGCTCACTTTGGGATGCCTTAGAACTCCTTTTATAATGACGTGATGCTGAAGCTTCATAAGATTAAATAAACTTCTATAATTTTTTTACATGTTCAATATTTCATAGCACCTCTCTAGATGTGCTTTAGTGACACGGCTCTGCCACATGTGTTGTTTTTTCTCTTAATTGTTTTGTTTTAATCAAATCTTGTTTAATAAGATATAATTGTTTAAAAAATTAAAAAAAACAAAAAGTAGAAATGTAATTTTAATTTTAATTTTTTTCCAGGTTTATTATGTTAATTATATGGCAATTTTTTCAATTTTTATTTTCATTTTTATTTTCTGTTTACTATATTAAGTATATGGTAAGTCATTGTAAAGTAGCATAATATCATAAAATGGTCTGTGTTGTAAATGAAAAGTAATTTGTTTTAATTTTATTGTAAAATAACATAATATCATAAAATTGGTTGTGTTGTTTAAGTATCATAAATGAAAAATAATTTGTCTTAATTTTTTGTTTTAGGGTTTTAAATTTTATTATCTTGATTATATTTATGTTAAATATATGGGAGAGAAGGAAATAAAAAATATGGCAAAACTGGGAGGATGCAATTATTCTCTCACATTGATTCAATAATGTATTTGACATTTAATTTTCACCCTTCCTTTTTCCTTCCAAGTAGATTATTTCACTTTCTATATTATTATTTATTTTTTCTTAGTAATAAATTTAAATTTAATTTACTTTTTTCTTTATATTTTTTTTACATCATTTTCATTTGGCTTACTCCTATAGCAGGACACATCATCTTGATTGAAGGCCTCATGCATCTATCATAACCTTTGATCATAACAGAGAGCAATGCTCGAGTAAGTGCAGTTATAAGAAGACCTTGATAATCAAGATCCACTTTTTCTACCTATAATATATTTTATAATTACTTTAATATGTTTTTAATTCAAAATTAAGTTATTGTTTTTCCTCATTTTATAACCCATTTTTTTTAAATTTATATGATATTTTTCTTTTCTTTAAACTCATCTTAGTAATATTTTTATAGATATTTTAGTTTTCCTTGAGTTCATTTTAAGATACTGCTTTGTTTTATAAATGGTGACTAAATGATGAATACTTCATTAAGTTTAGTCCTATATCTTTTTTTCCTCCATCAAAATCTTAAATCTTGATTTAAATTGATTTTTTTGGATAACTCTAAAATCATAATTGTGGTTATACAAGAGAGAGTATATCGTCTTTTATACAAATTTTATCATAAATTTTATACAATTGTATGGCTTATTATAAATTTCCTATAATTCGTATCTTAGTAAAACTGAAAAAATTTAGTGTTAAATTTCTCTTTAGTCTTTAACTCACTCTAGATTATATCTTTAACTCACTCTAGATTATATGTTGGGCAAAACTTAAAAATGGATCAAAAAATATTCTATTTAATTACATATAAATGATGATTTTATATATTGGCTATTACCTTGACCTGAACACTCAACTACACAAAGTATTAGGTCAGAATG
Source organism: Picea sitchensis (assembly GCA_010110895.2). NCBI lineage: Eukaryota > Viridiplantae > Streptophyta > Pinopsida > Pinales > Pinaceae > Picea > Picea sitchensis. The sequence continues at coordinate 77,187 of SNQJ01S0034420.1, read as the reverse complement.
GTATATTAGGAAACTTCTTCATCGAAAAATATTGGTGTACTAGAAGTTAAACCAAAAACGCAGATAGAAAACTTCTTCGTGGAAAAATATTAATGTATTAAATTTGAATAAAATATTAATGTATTAAGTTTGAATTTAAAAAATAAAAAATAAAATAAAAAAAAATAAAAAATAAAATGTTAAATTTTTGGCTCAATCTCAGGTATGAAACTTCTATATCAATGCTTTTATATATAAAGATACTTTGGATCAAGGAAAATGGCAATTTAATGGAAAATAGTACCGACTTCGGGTGATGATGTGGTACCTATGACATGTCACTCTACTTAGCATTATTTTTATTGAATATGCGGATATCTTTTCAAATTCCAAATCAGATGCCGAGTTATTTTCCAAGTCAATGCATTAGAAGCGGCGTGTCATTCTACGTGGAGTGGTGGTTGTGTATTTCAAGGTCATATTGGTAATAGGGTCTAGAAATAAAATTTGACTAAATGTTATATGAGCCACACTATGCATCTCAAGACACGATATATAATGAATTGGTAAAAATTTATAAACGAGGCTAGTTGATTTTACCCAACAAATTTAGTATAAATTACCACAACCATAAAAATCTTAAAATGACTAACTGCTTGTCAATGCATACCACTCTTTTCTCTTGTGACCTGTCCAAAACGGATTAGACTCAAAATCATAATTGAATCGATTTTGATATAAATAAATAAATCAAACAAATAGATTTGTGTACATCGTTGATTGGTTGAATTATTTTTATTTCTCGAAGTAAATTTACAATAGACACCGACTCCGACTTTATTAATGGATAGAAATTTGTTTTTATCTTTTACTTTTTTATCCTATTTTTATTATGTTAATTACATGACAAAAAAGGAAATGGAAGATAATGCTAAATGGGCAGGATGAAATTATTCTCACTCACTTTGTTTCAATAATATATTTGGTATTTAATTGTCACGCTTCTCTCCAAGTAAGTATTTACACATGTTTCATCTTGACATTTAGTATTCCATGCTGAAACCTCTGAAATGTGAAATCGTGATTTCGCTTATCTGCTACCACGTGCTCCTCTAGTTGGACGACCCAGATCATTTCACGAGTTTGTATTTCACGAATCCTCATAACTCTGTCCTCTTACTTTCCCAACTCGTGAAATTATGAAAAGTTGATTCAACGGTTTAAACTTAAACTTTGCTCGTCCATTGATCTCGGGCCTTTTCCTTGGCACTAAACTTTGAGCAACTTTCGGATCCTGAATACCCGCGAACCGACGATTTGATTTGTCTGATGGATCCGATGACCAAGACTGAGCCTGTGCTTGATGTATTTTCATCCACTAGGCATGTGTGCGCCTTTGCACAATCACACCCGAACTTTGGATGAAGAAAAATTGTGGGTTTTTTAAGCCCACTTCTTTCGCATTCGGTCACCCAATGGCCAACTCCAAAGGAAAACATCTCCCCTACAAAAATATGTGATAACACAAGGAATTAAATACATTCTACAAGTATGAATAGGGGTGTTGAGGTCGAACAATTGAATAATCCATCGATTATGATACATTGATGTATTCCCAACTGTCGATGGTAGGAGAACCTGCCACTGATGACTACAAGCCTCGAGGTACTCATAGGAATCTTGGTATCATTTCCAAAATATATCTGCCAGAGTCGATGGAAGGATACCCATTGAAAGGAGAGAATTAGGGCATCTCTCATCATCCAACACGAGGTACAAAGAAATAACTTTATGATTATGAGCAGCTTAGAAGAATAAGATGTTCACAAACCAATGACCATGTGCATCTCTTGCATGCACAAGATTCAAGTAGTGCACGAAAGATACCCTCTGAATAACAACCAACAAGGAAAATTGTCGACAAAGGAGAGGAAACCACCAACAAGGTTAATGGAATCCAAGACACTGCATGAATCCCAATGTGTGAATAAATTTCTTTTCGTCAAACACAAGGGAAACCCCCAAGTCAACGACCAATGAGGAAATGTCATCTGTACGGTTCAAGGTTAACTACCCATAATGAAAGTAGGCGCATGGTGCACATTAGAACAACAACTTCATGTGACTTTGAGATACAATGAGGATATATCCAACATGCAAAGTCAAGAGTTCTGAGAAATGGATGACACCGACTTATAGACTTCCTTTCACCAAGATCATGAGACATATGGAAAACTCAGGAAACATAGACTTGATAATGATCATTGATAAAAAAAAATTACGATGCAGGAGGCATCAACAAACTCTTTGTAGGGACTGAAAGAATAACTAGTCGGAGGATTAAACTCTAAGTAATGAGCTCAACTTCCTAAGGTCATGCTATATCCAAAATTTGGATGAAAGTGGACTCAAAAGTTTGTTCTCTACTCAAAGGCGACACGAATGCTGTCTACATGATATAATATTCTTTTCCCACCCATATTTTTTTTGGTTTTTTCGCGGCAAAGAAATGTTATGATACAGGAGAGAGAACGAGTGTCACAAGTAAGAAACTAGTTCCAAGAAGCAAAACATACCTATTCCCAATGAAAGGAAGTGTATGTGGGGCATGGACACTTGGGGGTATGTTTCCTCTAAGGGTACATGGTGTCAAGCTGCAAAGGATATATGGAAGGCATTGCTTGGCTAGTTATGAAAATTGAGGAGGTAAGAGGATTATAATGAGAAAGAGGGAACATACAATAGGATCAATAATGCAAGAAGGATGATGGAATGTAATTACAACTTAACTCCAAAAAAGTCATTTTTCATAGATTTAGTCACTTAGGCCCAAAAAAGTATAAAACAATACCCAAGAGAACTCTTCCAACCAATGGTTACTAGAGCATTCCTTTTTTGTAAGAAGCCTACTTGGTCCAAAAAAGGGTTAAACTTATACCAAATAGACATCCTTTCAAAACCATTCAACGAGTGTGAAAGAGACAATTTCACTCGACAATATTTTCATTTTTTTGGGAGTCGGAAAAGAACTTAACCAAGACTCAGGGGGACTCCCATAGGTAATGGTCAGAATGCTTATGAGTAAGAAAATGACGTTCAAACACAAAGTCATATTGGGACTGTAAGGAGCTCTCATTCCTATGGAATAACTTTTGCATGGGCACCAAATGACACAAAGGTTCTAACTAGGGCACCGACATTTGGTAAGTTTGTACCACTTAATAATGACACTTCTAGTAGCAGTGAGAAGGTTCCATGTTGCTAATAAATGGGTTCATACCTAGGGTGCATGGATCATGGTCATAGGATGATGCAAGAATAAAAAATATAGTAAAAACCTATCTTATATGTTGGTAAAAGAGTATACCTGACAAAGGCATGAACGGGTGGTAGGATGATGGAAGCCATAAAAAATCTTGGAAAAAACCACTTAAACCGAGTCTTTCCACTGTGTTATTAGTACACAAGGTAAAAAAATAGAAAATAACTATAGAAAGTGGGTAAAACATTTCTACTAATAGTAAATATATAACATTTTACCATACCATTTGAGTTCTTTAACCGACATAGTGCATTTTAGGCCATTTTCCCCACAATATTCAAGTGTTGATTGTGGGAAATATGATCAATGAAATCAACAACCACATGGACCAAATCAGTGCTCATCCCCTCTCCTTCAATTTCAATGGTTTAAATTCCATTTTTAGTCCCCATCTTTTAGTATAAGAGGCTTCTATATGGAAACTAGGGTGTACGCATGTGACATATCATCGGGTCACGTATACGACCCCATATACACAGGCAAAGTGAATATTGCATGCGTATATGAAGCTCTATATGCAATTGTTATCAAGTTAGCCCGTGTACAAGTTTGTGAACAATATTTTGTAAGGGATTTAACTCAAAAAATGGTTTCTCCTTTGCAGGATGGTTATTGAATGGAGGGAAAGGGACCACGAGGAGATAGATGCAACAGTGGGAAGAGATGCAAGGGCCCAACAATATTTAAAACGATGTGGCCTTTATAAATTTTGGGCTCTCAAAGGAACAAAGGATCAAGTGAGGTTAAACCAATTATTAGTAAACTACTAGTATATGAAGACAAAGTCCTTCAATCTCGACGGAAGACCTTTGAGGATTGAAGTAGAAGATATTTAATTTATCACAGGATTGTCTTGTCGGGGCAAGGTAGTGAATATAGAGGTTTGAGGAGCTTGGGGTGGTATGAATATGGAGGCATACATTTCCACCCACTATGTTCTAGGCACAGATAAAGTAGGGATCTAACTCCCTATTAGGGAGATTGAGAACCTGAGTTTAAAGATTGTCATGCTTGTATTCACATGAATTTCGGGGTCGACCTCATTTCTCCAGGAATCAAGGCCACTCATGTTCTACATGATGGAGTGTTTAAGACCCACTGTTTATGATTACTATACCTCACTGTTCGCTAACAAGAAGAGTCAGTTAATGAACTACAAACAAGGGAGAATGAGAAATTTCATATTTTCATCTAGACTTTGTAGTTTTTTGTTTGAGAGGGTTCCAAGTTTGAGCCATAGAGTAGATATTACTCCACACAGACTGCATGATTCAACCATGTCACGGTGGACCTGCATGATGAGGCAACCAGGAGGTGGTAGGGTGCCAACCCCCTACAATGATGAGTTCTTTTTCTGGTGGCACCGCCGGGTCATAGCCATTGACAACTATCATTACTAAGGGATCGAATATAGAAGGGATCCTAACATGCCTCTGCCACGATGTTTCGCCTACGATGTATTGGTAAGAAATGTTTTTATATATTTCATTTTTTTGTGTTTTTCAATTTTGATAAAGGAAAAATAAAAAACATAAATATTTTTGCATGGTATCAAGTATTAACAATTGCTTTGTTACACAGATGTAGGTACACGATCCAAAGAGGTATTCCCATGACATCGATGAAGGGACCGAGGAGATAAGGTAGCAGTCAATATCACCCCTGCCATAGGTCAATTATGTGGCGTTGTCTCCCATAAATTCAACTTCTGATGACTTAGATCCGGTAGTTTACATGGTGATCTCTTCGGTAGGGCTATTGGAGCCTGATCTCCTTACCCCTGCCACAACCGTTGACATGTGTTCCTTCTGGAGCATTCTTCTTCCATCCAGTGAAGATCTCTTGGAACCCATGATCGAGTTTTGTCCCTTGACATGGTGTCCTTCCAGGGAGTTATCCTCTTGGAAGACATGATCAAGAAGAATTTATGAGCATAGTTTATCTTCTCTGTGGAAAGCTCGTTAAAAAATGAAATAGAGGCTACGAGCATAATTTCTCTTCTTTGTGGAAATCTCATTAAAAAATGAAACAAAGTTTAAGAGCGTAGTTTTCCTCTCTGTGGAAAGCTCATTAAAAAATGAAACAGAGGTCAAGCTTGTTTCAAAATGAAACCAATACTAAGCTTAGTCTTTATTCTTTCTTGTGCTCGAAAAAACATGGGAGTGTAACTGAGTATAATTTTATCACTTTTTTAGACTCGTAAAGGTTATATGAAAAAGGAACCCCCTGGAGTAGTCTTTAATCTCTTTTCATACTCTCTAAACATGAAAATATTGCCGAGTGATCTTGTTTCCTTTCTCACTCGTTAAAAGGTTTGAAAGGGTGTCTTTCGGGTGATAATTTATCTCTTTTTCAGCCTCACGAGACTAAAATTACAAAAAAGGACAATCATGGAGTTGTCTTTAAGTTCTTTTTAGACTCTCTAAATATGAAAAATCACCGAGTTTACCTTATCTGGACTCATTGAAAAAATCATGCATTGAAGGGCCCATATGGGACCAAACCCTTACTTCTTCCAGTTCATTAAACAAAGCAAGAGGGACTTATTGAAGGTGAGTTATATCGAGCATGTGTTATCCAACTTGATCTTGTTAAACCAAAAATAGGTACTCGTCTATCCAGATGGGGGAAAAAATTGAAAGAAGCAAGCTAAGCAGTTTTTGAGAACATGACCTGTAACTCTTATAGTCGCCATTGAGCACAACATTTTATCTTTGCACGCATTTTAATCCGCTGAACCTCTGCACTGAACCAATCCTCTGAGTTTCCTTACTCCTTTGGGTCACTCAACGAATGTCACAGTATCCACTGCATTATCAATTTTTCGTCCATGTCAAGTTTCTGCTGTCCTGCCTCAGTGCTCAAGGGAAGTATCTGCCTCAAGAGTCAACCATCACAAATTTTTGTTTCAATACCCATGTCAGTCCATGTTCATTTGATCCACCAATTACATCTATGTGTCAGTTTCATTTCAATGATGGGGGATACACCAAGGCCCTCCTTCGACGAGTCTATTCCTATTGAATTCAACACATTATCTGGGAGATAGACTTAGAAACCGATTAGTACCTTGGGACCTACATGCCTCAATGGCAGGCCTCCTCGTGTCCGACAGTGGGTTTACATCATTGACCTCTAATCAAATGATTCCATAGATGTTTGACTTCAGATCATCCATTCACATTCGTTGGAATGTACTAGAGTACCTTGGGAATCATTGACATCAATGGTGATTTCCCTCGCGCTTGTTAACGGTTTACCTCATTGACTGGTAATCAAGTGGTTTATGCCATGTTCAACATCAAGACATCTATTCACATGGTTATATTTGTACTACATCGGGATCGGTAAGAAGACCCTGGGTTGAGTCATCACTCTTATATGTACTTTGCCCATGTTGCGACGAAGTTTCTTTTGAACGTTGACACATATACTGTCACGTAGATCCACTTTGTATTGGTCCATGGCTATGTATTATTGTATCATAGATCCACTGTGTATTTTTCATGGCTACAATCAGTTCATGTGATGAGAGTATAGATCCACATTGTATCTTAGGTGGCTATACCTTTTTGTTAATACAATTATGGATCCGCAGTGTATTTTATGGAGGCCATACCTTGCAAGTCTTTATCACCCAAGCATAGGTATGTCTGCCTTGGGTTTGGAACATGTCATAATATTTGTTTGAGGCTTGTGTGCATATTCTACCAGGTTCTCCGCATCCGTACCCTTTCTTGAAAAATTCTACAAAGTACTTCAATCATTAGTTCTCATCTTCTGACTTTGCACTTTGGGGGGGAATCTATTACACATCAAAATTACTCACTTCAATGATGACCCATTGTCGTCATTACTAGTGTCGCAAGTGTCGCAAATATCATATTTCCATATTGCCTACATCATGTCTCTAACAAAATCATAAGGACACTTAAGACACCTTCAAAGACTGGTTTTATAAGGAGAAAACATCTGATGAGGAATACAAATCTTTTTCCATTGAGAAAACCACATAAAAATGAAGTTTGAAGAGAAACACTCCCCTACCCACTGTCAGGGAGTGCTAACACTACCTAGCCTCCTTTGGGGGAGCGTTGTGTCACTTTGTGACCCCTTCTAGTGGAGCACTAGGATTTTCTGAGAGAATTTTGGGCATCACTCCCCTACCGACTATTAGGGAGTGCCAACGCTCTCTACCCTTCTTTGGGGGAGAGTTGCAACGCTCTGTGTACCCTTTTGGGGGAACGCTAGTCTGTTTGAAGGAATCTTTGACTGTTGAGGAAAATAAGGGAAAAACCCCCCTCATCTCTGGAGTTAGTTGGATTCAAATCTAAGGTCAAGGCTGGATCTTAGGGAGGATCCACAACTGATGGAGAAATATCATCAAGCTATCCCAAGAATCTCTAAGGTGGTTGGGCCTCTCCAAGATTATATAAGGAGGCCTTCTCATGGTGAAAGGGACATGGAGAAATAGCAAGGCATCAAACTTATGATCTCATAAGGAAGATATCAGTGAAGTTACAAGCATTCTATTGGTGGATCATTTCAGCAAAGGGTCTGGAAAAAGAGAGCTTGGTGAAGCTACTACATCTACATCATGGTTGTAAGCACTTTACTTTGTTTTGATTAATATAAATATGTTCTCGGCCTAATTCCTTTAAGTTTGTGTATGTTTCATGAACTTGTTTCTTTTGATAGATATATTATGAAGCTAATCATGGTAGAGTAGGAATGATGTTTCGTTGTTTTTGCTCATTGTATTGCAGGACCTTCTGAAGAAATTGGAGATCAGGATCAACCTGAATCAAACAAGCAAAAACATCGGTAAAGGTATTTACCTTTATTTCTTCTTCTCCCTTTAATATTTTATCTTCATGAAAAGGAAGGTCAATTTCCACATTAGCACCTTTCTGTCTTGGTTATATGGGTCTAGTATCCAAGAGGAAATCCACTTGTCTGCAGGGGCATTCTCCTATAACAATGGGGACATGGAGAGAGTGATATAGAATGCGCAAGGGAGCATGTCTAGATTGACGCACATGATTCCTATGGTTCAAATGGACGATCTTCCAGAGATGATGCATCGACAGGTTCTAGTTGTACCCCGTGCGTGGGTGCGACTCTTCCGACGTCTTGCAAACACTGTAGTGTGCTTTCATGATACACATCCAGAACCACAAGTGTATATGCCATGGTCATGATATATACTTGCCATATATGTATTTTGAGGGTGTGAGTCACATTTTGTACTATGACACCATATTTTTTGAACTTGAAAGGATGAAATATAAAAAAATTGGTCTTCAACTTTACTTATATATGTTATAATGTGTAAATGTATGAATTTATTTTCTTTACCTAGTTATGTGACAAATGGAAATCTAAAATATAATTAGCATATGCATTAGATACATGATTAGAACTTCTAGGGATTTGATTATTAGTAAGAAAATCAAAGTATCATTCCAAAATTCATACCTGTAGGAATCGACAGAGAAGAGTAGGATCTCACACATGGTAACTATCATTCAACTGACATATGACTAACTGGGAGTCCAGGTGAACTTCTAAAAATGAAACACCATGTGAAATGGTGTCATGTAATAGATCTATAATGGCGCTATACTCAACCACATTATTCGTTGATGGATCTAGACAATCACCACCTGAAGACACTAGTTGGCCCTCACATGAGTAAATGACCCACGTGGTGGTAGCCATGTTCCACTTATGATGAATGGCACTGTCCATGAATCCTAAGTAAACTGAAGATTCCATTGACATCCTCTAAACAAGGGAAAAATTGATAAGAAAGCCAATGACACAAAGGAAAAGAGAAAGAAGTATATACACTAAGATACACTAGTATACAAAGGTCACGCCCAAGTTTGAGGGCTGAAGTGTAATACCTTTTAAGGTAGATCCCATTTCATGCACATCCAACATATTCCCTTCTTCATATTCTAATTTTTAGGCTCCTTTCTCTACGACACATCGCACAATATAAGGATTGTGCCAAATGGGGTTGAATTTACTTTCCCCCAGTGGTGTAACGCCCCTAAATCGATAAATGATTAAGATTATTAAGCAAGATTTAAATAAGAAAAATTTGATTAATAAAACAACATTGATTGAGAATGCATTCAGTAATCGATAAATAATTTAAAAGTGATCGGTAAGAATGGATATAAGAACAGAGTTACGTATGCACATGGTTGCGTATGGAGGGTGCGGGAGCCCATAAATCGCGAGGCAATAAATTTTTTTGGGGGATGCAGGTCGGAGGACGTGTGGATGGGGTTGGTGGTAGAGTTACTACATGAGGCAGTAGGGAGGGATAAGGGACGGGAATAGGGGGATGTAATGCAGTCTCCATTGTTGGGGGATGAATCTGCTTGGTATGAGCTTCGGGACCACTTTGTATTTACCCAGCAGTGCGTGGTAGTACCCAGGCGTGAACTATTGTTACTGCGTGGCGAGAGAGGAGGCCTCCACGGACTGTGTTTTCACGATGGCTTGTTGTGGCCATACGTAGTGGCAGAGAGTTCACCCACGACCCATACGTGGTAGCAATTATACATGTCCTCTTGGTTGGCGGTGAGCTGTGGTATTTGTGGGTGGCGAGAAACTGCTGTAAAAGCGACGAGTGTTAGGCGTAACCTTGATCTAGGAGGCACCCGAGGTTGCTGAAGGTTTTGAGCGGAGGGGGCAGGGATATCCATAGATATCCACGGTGAAGGTTTTGGGCACGGAGGGCCAGGATATCCATAGATATCCTGGAGCTAGGTAGTTTTCCTAGTTGGCAGGGAGGACAGTAGTTTTGGGCAGTTATTTGCTTGTTTGTGGCAGGGTTAATCTGTGTATCAGCAGGAGCAGAGGCAGCAAGGCAGCATAAATTAGCATCAGTATCAGGTATTTGTCAAGTTATGCATTTATCTCATTTTTACCCAAAAGTTATTACCCTGTGATAAATCTAAATTACCGAAATTACTGTTGAGAAAATAAATATATGCTGTGAAATCGTTATCTCCATTCAGAAAATGAATTTTTTATGAAATTAAAATAATGCTTAGAATGATATGGGCATTACAAGTGGTTCTTTGGCTTTGTCATAAAGGAGAGCCAAGTCACCTTCAGTGTACAGCCGGGGACAAACAAACTTATCATATTGAACCTTAACACATGGTTTATTCTCTTCCATAGCCATAGAGTCATATCAACACTGATCATCGAGGCACTCCAAGAGCATGAGGCATTATTGAAGATCAGATGTGTCAGGTAGGAGCTCAATTGCGAACTTAAGGGAAGGGATTTCACATTCAATTGGGAGAATTGACTCCACGCCATGTACTAACTGAAAAGGAGAGAAACTAATGGAAGTATTTACCATGGTTTGGTATGTACAAAGTGCAAGGTAAAGCATCATATGCTAGTAATATTTTCTTCAACTGACATTTAAAAAAATAATAGACTTGATAGATTTATTCACTACCTCTACTTGTCCATTTTCCTAGGGATAGTTAGGGGTAGAATGACCGTGCTCAAACCCTAATTTCGATGCTAAATATTACATCATTTCATTCTGAAAGTGACTGCCATGATGAGTGAAAAAATCTCTTGGGATTGTGAATTAGAATACAATTTGGTTGAAGATGAAGAATGTTGCAGTCTTACCATAGGATTTAATGGTAGGCATGGCCTTTGCCCATTTAGTAAAATAATCCACAACCATCATAATATGTTGGTGCTCCCCAACCGAGGTTCGGTTAGAACCCATAAAATATAGCCCCCAATTGGTGAAGAGGCCGACGATGAAGAATGGGTGAAGAGGGGCTGGCTATGAGTGCATTTTCCAAGCGAACACCTAGAAAGGGTGACACTTCTTGACCGCTTCAATGCAATCTTTAAAAATTGACGACCAAAAATAACCAGATCGCAATATATTTTGGGCTATCACAAGCCCCAATAAATGACCACCACATGCCCCACTGTGACATTCATTGAGAACAACCTCATCTTCTCCGTGATTCAAGCAACAACGTAAAATATTATCTACCCCATAACGATACAAAATGTTGTCGATAATAAGGTAGTTTTTAGCCTGATGATGTATACGTCATCGATAGTCTCTTAACGTATGATGGGGTAGCTTCAAGGTTTGAAGATAGATAAAAATGTCTCCATACCGGGGGTTAAAATATGAGATAAGGAGAATATTTTTATCTGTGAACAAATCATCATGAAAAATGTCCTCATCTAGTCAAGGGAAGTTCAATATCAATTCGGTAAAAACTAGCGATTTCTGAGACTTTGCCAAAGCAAAACCGAGATCAAATTCTTTAAAAATAACAATCCACTTATTGTATTCCCCCCCTATGATACACCTGGTGAGGACATATTTAAATGGATTGATATCCGCAACCAAGATAGTAACTTTTCAAAGTAAGATATAATGTTGTAATCTCTGAACCACATGTACAATGACCAAGGCCAACTTCTCTACATGAGAGTATTTAATTTCAGGACCAAATAGGTTTCGACTGAGAATTTTTTTTATTTTTTATCATGAACCTCATCATCCTATTGAACTAGAACCATACCGATCATCCCTTTTTATTTGGAAACATAAAGAAAGTAATCTCTACTTTTGTCCGGAGGCTTCAGCAGAGGCATTGACACTAGAGCTTTGTTAAGAGCATAGAAGGATTACTGGGCTTGCTCGTCCCATACAAATGAAGTTTCCTTCTTCAAAATATGCATGAAACCTTTAGTTAAATTGGTATAGTTCACTATGAACTGACACAGGAAGTTAGCCTTCCCATGTAAACCCTGAAGTTGTCTATTGTTGTGCAGGGGAGGCAATTGAAGTGTCCCCTCAAACTGCATAGGATCTACCATGATCCCATGCTCAGACACTATGAATCCTAAAAGAAGAGCGAACCTAACGTAGAATATGAACTTGTGAGGGTTCAACCAAATGCGATAATAATGACATATCACAAATACTAATCAAAGGTGAGTGCAGTGATCTACTCTCTTGTGAGAGTGAGTAACAATATCATCTAAGTAAGCTTCAACAATATTCTTAAGATCATGAAATGAAAAGGTCATGGCACGTTGGAAGGTCGCTCCGACATTTTTAAGAATGACATGAATTTTCTGGTGCGCAAAAATACTCCAAGGACAAATAAACGTCATTTTATGTTGATCCTCATGTTTGATCTGAATTTGATTATATCCTAAAAATCTATCCATAAAGGAAAACACTTTTCTTTCCGCACACTTGTCAAGAATTTGGTCAATGAAAGGAGTAGGGAAGTTATCTTTAGGACATGCCATTTTCATATATCTAGTATCCATACACATGCAGATTCTTTCTTTCTTTTTATTTACAGGAATATGATTGGAAACCCATTCATTCAAGGAAACTGGGTAGATGAAACCAAAATTAAGTAGCTTCTTTACCTTTGCCTTAAGGGTGGGGGCCTTTCTAGGATTAACAACTCTAAGACGTTTCTGAATAGGTTTAGCATTCAGATAGGTTTTAATCTCATGCTGAACAATGTTGGGGTTGATCCCTGACATCTATTCATATGACCAAGTGAATACATGTCATAATTATTTGAAGAGATCGATGTAGATCTTAATTTATTCAAGAAAACAATTTGCACCGATATATATGTTCTCAATTTTACTAGGGATACAAGATATGTTGATCATTACGGTAGGATAAATATTCGTCATGTTTCCTTTAGCATGTAACACACCCACTTCATGGTACTAAAAGTTTTCAGCTTTTCCTTCTCTTCTCTGAGGAATAGAATCCCCGAATTCCTATGGGGCCTATTGTAGACCTTACCATCCCTTATCCATACCCATACGATTATTGGCAATGACCACAAACCTTACCAAAGAGGTGATCCCGGATTTTGCGATTTGGGAAATCGCGAAGCATTTATTCCCCTGTTCATTTCAGGGTTTCATCCATCGAGATTTTGTGTCTAGCGAACACGAGGAAAACTAATCTTTGGAGATCCTGGGTACCAAAATTATGAAACACCAAAACCATGTGTGCTAAATCCATTTCGGGATTTTGCCTATCGGGATTTCTCAATATGCGAGGAAAGGAGGGTTTCACACCTGGGTTTCCCAGTAGCTGAAACTCTGAAACATCATAGCCTATCCACGCTCCATCATTTTGGGATGTCGCAAGTTGGGATTTAGGGCTACGCGAAGACAGGAGGTCTCGCATATCGGTTTCCCAGGTGCCGAAACTCCAAATTTCAGAACTCTAAGCACACTATGCCATTTCGAGGTTTCACAAGTCATGATTTCAAGATTAGCGAGTATGAGAGACTTGCCTTTAGATATCCTAGGTGCCGAAGCACCGAAACAATAATACTCTAATCACGCTACACTATTCCTGGGTTTCACAAGTTGGGATTTTGGGATTGGTGAGTACAAGAGACTTTCCTTTAGATATCCCAGGTGTCGAAACACTGAAACACCATATCTAATTCACGCTATTATCATTTTTGGGTTTCGCAAGTCGGGATTTCGGGACTAGTGAGTACAAGAGACTTGCCTTTAGATATCCCGTGTGCCAAAACACCGAAACGCCAAGATTCTAATCACGCTACACTATTCTGGGGTTTCGTAAGTCAGGATTTCGGGTCTGGCGAGTACAAGGGAATTGACTTTAGATATCCTGGGTGCCGAAACACTGAAACACCAAATTCTAAATGCGCTATACTCATTTCAGGGTTTCGCAAGTCCGGATTTTGTGTCTGGCGAATACAATAAGACTGACCCTTGGGTTTCCTGGTTTTTGAAACACGGAAGCACCAAGACTTACCAATGCTATACCTTTTTGGGGTGTCCTACTTCAGGATTTCACGATGTGCGATGACAAGAGGTCTCGCATCTGGGTCTCCTAGGTGCCGAAGTTTCGAAACGTCGATATATGTATATATATATATATATATAAATGAGGCTAAGTTTATTTCAGGATTTCGCAAGTCGGGATTTCAGACTTGCGAGTACAAGAAATCTTACCCTTAGGTATCCCAGGTGCCGAAACATCGAAATATCCAGCTCTAAGAGATCCACTCTCGCTAGTGCAAGGTTTTCAAACTTAGGCCTTAAAGTCCTTCATCGGGTTCCTGGGTATATTTTCACTAAGTTTTATGACCAGACTGAAAGGTCTTCTTAAATTCCTGAGCTGTTAACTTCTATGATGGGTAATAAGCAAAATTCAGGATTTTTACTAAGGCAGTAGTCCTTTCAGGAAACATACCTTGGCTCCGGAATGTAAGGGAACGATCCTGAAAGGGTGTCCCTATGGGGAAATCTATCCAGGACAACATAAGAGACAAATAAGGGAAACAAATGCATTATCCAAGAAAACAAATAAGGGAAATCTATCCAGGACTACGTCTCTGAGTCCTGCTCTCAAATGGGTAGGCTCTTTCATTAACTCAACAAAAGAATTTGGAAAATACATAAATATACCTCATTCTGAAATCAAGCTGCATAAATAATGCTCAAATCAGATAACAGACATCACCACTTAATTCATGACGTCAAATTACCCAAAAACATCTGTCTCCATGCTCCAATCCAACTCTAGCACTCCCAAGCCCAAGAAGAATTTCATCTTAGTTTTTGTGGCCTCTACAACCTGCAATGATGACAGTTTTGTCTCGAAATCCATGCCCGCAGGTCCGTACGGTCTACGCTTCTCACCCCAGATCTGAGCGGATTGCCCCTTTTGAGTAATAACCACGGGAGGATATACCAAGTGGTACTTGTGGCACATTGGTTATTGGCGGAGTTGTTAAAGCTTTGGGCATCACAAAGTTTCCGGGGTCGAATCCCATCAAACTCCATTTTGGAACGTTGGTTGTATATATATATATATATATATTACAATATATTCTCTCCTCTGCTAATTTTAGCGTACTCCCGCTAGATTTGGCGGACCCACCATTTTTTTTTAAATGAAATTCGTTCACGAGTTAATATTGGGTGTTTCGGGGATGCCATGTGTCACCCGATGATTGGGCCACGTGGTTCCCACTAATAATTCCACTTGCCTACTGTATTCGTCAACCCATCATTTTGTACCTGACACGTGGCTCTTCCTGGGTGGTGCCATGTGCCATCACATGGGGGTGCCACATGGCACTTTTCTACTGGTCCACATAGACCCTGAAAATCCCAATGGCGGGTTACACGTGGCAACCTCAGGTGCTGCCACATGGCATGATGACGTCAGTAGCCTATATGATGACACCACCCTGCCATGTCAACTGTTGATTTCAACAGTACAAATGATGATGTGGCCCCCTGCTGACTGGCCCTGTTTGACTGCAACTTTGACCGCAAATATCGTTCAAACCGTAACTCTATTTGACGATCCGTTTGTGCCGTTATAAATATTGTGACTATTAGCGTCAGAAGTCACTCCTGGATTGCTTGCAGGAGCATAGCCTAATGCCCATTAGTTTTATGTCACGATTTGTTTAATGGGGTGATTGGATGGGTAAAGACTCAAGAAAATATAGCTTTAAATCAGGAAATCGGGCGTGGTATGTAGAAAGAAAGGGAGGTCTTGATCCAACTTCCGTCAGTAAATGCATTAAAGGGTGGTAGATGGAAGAATTGTGAGAAGGGAGAGCAAGACTACCTCAGGCAACAAGCCTTCGGAGGCTTGCGGGTGGAAAACTCAGAAGCCAAGATCCTCTTGGTCCAGAGCTTCAAGGAGCTGAGGGGTGACTCGACTGAATCCTTCAATTCCAAGTCGCTTCAGCACTGAGAAAGTCACAGAAACCAATTAGAAACAATGCAACTGTTACAGTGATCCAACCTACATCATCCTATAACAGCTACAACCCGACCGGGTCTTCCAATTCCGAGTTGTTCTAACACAGTAAACAAAGAGATGGAAAGAAGCTACATCCTCAAAGTAAGAAGTCTCAAATGCCTTGTACATTAACCAGAGCGACCAACACTTCATCAAAACTTTACAATCGGGAGCCTTTCTCTTCCATCGATAGATTACAAAAGTATAAAGACTGAGTCTATATACTCTGAAAAATTCTCCTAACAGAGGCATGTTTAGTCATCCAAAGCTTGGTGTCCCTTCAACCAAATTTGGATGGGTATTCTTTGTCAGATGCCACCTTAGCTGTGCGTGGCTCCTACAAGGGGAGTAGTTGATCCATTAAGTGTCGAGCTAACGTGTGCAGACCTTCTCCGGTTAGTCAAGGACTCGACATTTCCTTTTTTGAAGAATGGGTACACAGGACCCTCTCAAGATGACCGCTTACCAGACACTCCATACCTCACACTTAATGAATGAGGAGAGGTTTCAACCACCCCTTGTTGCTTTCATTTACTCCAAGTGAAGACCAGGATCGAGGTTGGGTCCGATGGCAACTAGAGGTCATGGTGGGCCTCTCTGTGACTGAAACCCGACACCTTTGGCCCCTTTCGTGAAGTTCTTTTCTTTCCCCAGTGACCACGGGATGTGACCCTGTGTTTACTCTCAAAGGTGCTTTCAGAGTTCGTGAATAGGAAGGGGTTGATCCCTGCTTCTTGAAATCGCGATGAGAGAAACGCCGAGGTGACTTAATCTGGAGCCACGTGTCCCTCTAGATATGGTGGTTCTGAACAGTCCCGACGATGTTGTGGGCCCCATTCTTGGACACTCTCGACACCACGGGCATCGGGAAATTATGGAGCTTCTCTTTGCGCCTTAAAATCACGATGGGTGAAATGGCGAGGAACCTAATCATGCGCCAGGTGCCTCCTGTGGATGGGCGGCCGAGATTGCTCCGTAATACTGCGGGCCCAACTTTGGGCAGTTTCGACGCCTTTGGGGTTCAGTGTTTTGAGATATAGGACAACACAAAACCTTCACCCTTTGAAATTGCGATTTCCAAGACGCCGACGAGACTAGATATCGCACCACGCGTCCTTTGGATGGACGACTGCTACCCTTCCCTGCATATAATATGGGTGCGATGCATTTGCACTATTCTCGGTGCAACTCCGCTAACCACGATTTTCCACCAACTGTTGATCTACTCTTATGGATGAATCTGGACCGCCGACGATCTGATCTCACCCGCTTGCTTGCTTGGAGGCCCGAAATGAGATTTTTTCCGCGTTGCACTCAGGCGCTTCTCAGGAAACTTGTAGACCTGAATACTCTTGTGCCCCGGACAAGAAATGTTACTAACATTAGGCTCCATGGGGGATAGAGTCATCCCTGTGATGCTTTAAGGACTCATTTTGCAGTTCCAGTGCCTTGCTCTTGGGCTATGGAGTCATTTACTAAGCCGAAACAATAAAAATTAAAAACAAAGAACTAAAAGGACAATATTTACAAACAAAGGAGCCTCTAAAGGCTCAGATAAAACACTTTTTCAAAAAATGCCCATTTATTGGGCTGTTGAAAACTTCTTCACCCTCCAAAACCTACACGCGATATGTGTTATTTGCGAAAAACTCAGAGATTTTGAAGGGCCCGATCCATAGGGCTTCAAATTTGTCGTTCTTGCCCTTATCTTGTTTAGGAGCATCCCATTTTAGTACCAGGTCTCCTATCCAAAATTCTTCCTTCTTGGCCGTCTTATCGAAAACCTTCTTGACCCCTTGTTGATGGTCCTGAATTCTGTCCATTGCCTGCTCCCTGGCCTGTTGGACCTCCACTAGCTGATGAATCCTTATGATCATGTCATCAGGCTCCTCTTGATGATCCTGGAGGAATTTTTCTATAGGAATGGCTAGGTAAGAAGGAAAAACAACCTCTACTACATAGGCTAATTGGAAAGGAGAGACGCCTATAGATCTCTTCGTGGTCACTCGATCGACCCATAGAGCGAATTTCAATTTTGAATGCCAAGCCTTCTTGTTGTCTTCCAACAACCTTTTGATGATCCTTATCAGGCTTTTGTTGGAGGACTCTGCTAAACCATTGCCCTAGGGATAATATGGGGTGGAGTGAATCAGATTGATCTTGAATTTCTCATAGAACTTGGCTAACGGTTCAACCGTGAAAGAGGTTGCATTATCAGTGACAATCTTACTTGGGTAGTCGAATCTCATGATTAGGTCCTCCAAGAATCCAATGATTACCTTGTGGGAAGCACTCCTCGTGGGGATAGATTCAATCCACTTGGTGAAAAAATCGGTAGCCGTCAGTATCCATCTGTGATGCCCACTTGAAGCAGGGTGAATTTCTCCAATGAAATCTAGAACCCATTGCTGGAACGGTCCTGAAACAACCACGGGATTTAACGACAGAGACTTGAGTTGTTGTTTTCTTGCAAATCTTTAACATTTGGTGCAAGTTCAGACCCTTCTGCAGATGTCAGTGAATACGGTGGGCCAGTAGTATCAAGCTCTGAGGATTTTGTGGGCTGTGGCCTTCTAGAAATGGTTCCCTCCACATAGGCCGTTGTTAAACTCAAACATGATGCTTTCGGCCTCTTGTGGATCCATGCATTTTAAAAGTACCCCCAGGGGGTCTTTCCAGTATAAAATTTGATCGATAAGGCAGTATCTGACTGCCATGAGCTTCAGAGCTCTTGCTTTGTTTCTTTGTAGGCCGTCTGGAGGCCGCAACTCTTGTAGAAAGTATATGACATCCTTATACCAAGGACATCGAGCCAATGGGGGCTCCCTTTGCGGGTCCATGTCAAACAACCGACCCTACTGAATTCCTGAGCATTCATTGATGAAACTTATCCCCAAAGCTTGGCAGTTGGCTTCAGCCAATAGCTTAGCTAAACCTTGACCTTTGATCAATTTGGTAGGCTTTATTTCCAGGTCAAATTCCAGAATCTTGGCTATCCACTTACTCCTCCTCCCGTCTATGTCAGGCTGAATAAGAATGTCTCTAACAACAGCGGAGGGGACATAAGCTATGATTTTTTACTGTAGGACATAGATTCTAAATGCCTTGAGGGCCTTTACCAGTGCGTAGGCCTGCTTCTCCATAGTGTCATACCTGACTTCGACATCCCTCAATGCTTGGATGAAATAAGCAATAGGATGCTCTAGCCCATCCTTGTTTGTCTGTAATAAAACAACGACTACCGTGTCAGGTGAAGAAAAGGAGAAAATAGGGAAATTCGTTGAGTAATCGGGACTGATAAGAACGCGGGCTTCAGACAGGGACTTTTTTATTTGCTCGAAGGAATTTCGCGATTCAGAAGTCCACCTCACATCATTTCGTTTCCTTAGCATGGATGTTATAAGTTTTACCTCCTCGACAAAGTTAGGCACAACCCTCCTCAGAAAATTAATCTTACCAAGGAAGGATTGGACCTCCTTCTTGGACCTCAGGATTGATAAGGCTTGTATTGCCTCAACTCTTCTAGGGTCAATCCTGAATCCTTCCACTGATACTATGTGGCCTAGTAACTTCCCCTCCTGCATGGCGAACAAATATTTCTTGGGGTTTAATGAAATTCCAAAACTCTTGCATTTCAGGAAAACCTTCCTAAGATGACATAAATGTTCCTTATCAGATTTTGAAAATACTGTGATATCGTCTAGATAGATGACCATAAATTTATCCTTTTCCCCAATGAAAGCTATGTCCATGGCACATTGAAACATTTCCCCTGCATTCATCAATCCAAAAGACATATTGGCATACATGAATGTGCCCCACAGAGTGGTAAATGCCATCTTTTCCCTATCCTCAGGCAGACTAGAGACTTGATTGTAGCCAGAGAAACCATCGATCATGGACATCCTAGATGCTCATGTTACCCTCTACAGTATATGTTCCATCTTTAGTAAGGGGTAGTTATCCTTCCGTGAGCTTCTGTTCAGGGTTCGAAAGTCTACACAGAGTCTGATTTCTCCATTCTTTTTTCTGACTGGTACCAGGTTGGCCACCCACTCTGAATATCTCAGTGGTAAGATGATCTAGGCCTGCAGCATCTTCTTCACTTCCCTCTCCATGATAGGCAACATCATAGGATTGATCTGTCTTAGCTTCTGCCTAAATGGCTTTCCCTCCCTCTTTAATGGGATTTTATGCTCGATGACAGAAGTGTCATATGTTTTGAGGTCTTCGTAGGTCCAGGCGAAAGCATCAACAAATTCCCTCAAAAGTCCAATGTACCCAGACCTCTGCTCCTTTGTCAGACTTCTTGACAATTTGACAAACTTGGGCTCACTCTCAGTACTGATGTTGCACTGAATAGTGCCATCATCATCATCCGAGTTTTCCCCTTTTGATTGACACATCATTTCTATCAAAAGGACTTTCCAAAGGAACCAGTCCTCTTGGAATATGGTTGTTGGGGATCTGCACAATTTTACGCTCTACTATTTTTCTCAGAAACTTACCCCCATCAAGATCTTCTTTAGAGACAAAATCTTGGTCGATATGCATCTCTGAAAATTCTTCGACAGTCTCCAAGAATTTCTTTATTTCGAGATCATCCTCGAATACCTTCCAATGTTTGATGTTGTCAGGTATGGAGGGCCAATATTTTACTTCTACATCATATCTGAATTGGGCAGCAAGGGCACTTTGAAATTTCTCACTGACGTAGCCAAGGAATCTTCCACTGTTTTCTCCTCTCTTGGGATGAAAGAAATGTTAAATGCTGAGAAGAAATTGTCAATTAGGTCCCATAAATCAATTAGGTCCCCAGTATTTTTATCCATGATCTTGATAGAAACATACCGAACTTGGGGGGGACATCGACCACTACAATATCCATGACCACACTTTTCATGGGCAGCTGAAACAAGGTCATGACCAGGTCTTTGATAACTCCAAGAAACTAAAATTTTCTAGAGTCAAAGGAATAGAGGTCATGATAGGCTCGGGTGACTTCCAACCCTAACTCTTCCATCACAGTTTTGGGCATGAGGTTCTGAGAAGCCCTTGAATCCATCAAGAAGTTGTGCAATACCTTGTCATGTACGTTCAGGGAAGTGTAGAAGGGAGGGGATGAGTCATTCTTGTCTTCTACCATAGGACCTAGGACAACTGCAGGCTTTTCATGTTGCAAATTGATGGAGTCTGTGGGAAGGTGTGAGACCTCAGATTGTAAAATCTCAGAGTAACGTTTCTTGAACCCTTCATGTTTAATCAACTTGGTCATGGGTACAGGGATTCTGATCTTTTGAATTTCATTCTCAAAATTGAAAGAAGATGTAAGCTTCAGGATTTCTCTTATTTAGGGAACATGACTTTGGACTATGGGAGAGAGGGGTCGGGGCTCCTTACCTCTATGACTATGCACTACCTCATTAGCAGGATTCTCTATTCTAGTGGATGGCTCAGGAACATCAAATGCCACTGTCTTTTTCTTGGACCTTAGATCATACCTTCCTTGGCCACCACTAGCCTTGTCTCCCTTGCTCAGTTCATTTAGTTGACTGTCCATGAGAGAATCCTCATATGCTGATTGAGTGAGATGAGGAAAAGGAGGAGTTTCTCCGAAGCAATGGATCTCAGGATCAAGCTCATCTGTTCCCCCTTCTTCTTCTTCGGTCATAAAATTGTTTTGGAAAGGGGCCTGAATCTTCTGGTCTTCTCTGTCTCTTCCCCTCGCCCTTTTCACAGTCGGGGAAGTAATATTGTTGGGCCTCCTGAAACCTCCTTTGTTTTCGGCGTTTTGGGGGCCCTTGTATGCTTGCCTCCCCTCCACCTTCATTCTTTCCATCTCTACAGACAGAGACTTCACTATCTTGGTCATTTCATCCACTTGCGGGTGGGGCAGCGATGGTCCAGAAGTTGAGGTTTTCGATCTTCCCTTTATTCTGTCTGCGTTGGCCTTATTCCTCAGTCTATCAGCTACTAATACATTGGATTCCACCTCTATGGCCGCATCTTGCATTTGAGCTAAGGAGGTGGCTCTTCTTTCTCTCAATAAAAGACAAAAATCGGGGCTAAATGCACTAGCATAAGAAATCTTGGCCGAGGCCTCTGAGGGTTTGATTTCAGCAGGAATTTTATTATACATCTTATTAAATCTCTTGGAGAAGTTAGAGATAGACTCTCCATCCATCTTCTTCAAAGACCCAAACTCTGTCATGTAATACGTGAAATCCTTCCTATCGCCCCACTACCTCAGGAAAGAACTATCCAAGGCTTCAATCCCAAAAATAGATCCGGGGGCCAATCCTCTAAACCATTTCCTCACCTTGCCATCCAGGCTCTGGACGAAGACTCTCATCGAGGCATCTTCATTTTCAATGTTCAGGTTGTCTGCATAACTATAGAAAGAAGCCAGATGATCTTCAACAGTTATGTCCCCTTCCCCAGTAAACTTGGGCATGTATTTCAAGTAATCTCCAGCAGGGAGAGGATTCATAGGATGAGGTAGGATTAAGGGAGCATATCTGGCAGTGACTATGGTATCCATTCTATTTAGAGGGGGATTAGCACCAACCATAGGAATATTAGGTGGAGGAGAACTTGGAGGAGAAGGAGTTCGCAAAGGGGCTACTTGGAATGCGTCTCGGAGAGGGATGGGAAACAAAAGGGGATTTAAGGAGAAGGCTAATGGGCTCAAGTTAGTAGACGCTCCTCTTTGTGAAAGAGTGGGGAAATATTCCGTAGTCCTGGGTCTACGCGAAGGTACAACTTCAGAGGAGAGGGGAGTGACAAGGATTTCTCCCTTCAATCCCAGACCAGGAGGGGAAAACTCAGCAGGAACACTCCTGAAATTCAGGAAACGGGAAACCTCTGAAGGAGGTCTATTAAGAAACTGAGGAGGACAAAATGAAGTTCCTATAGAAGGGAATGGTGGATTACCTAGTTCGGCAGTGGAATATTCTTCTTCAGAGGCCTTTCCTTTTTTGATAACCACCTCTGGATTTGTTTCAGGTGTAGCTAGAGGGAGTTGTGGATGAGACCGCATGTGTCTACTTCTAAAAGCCACAATTGACACGGCAGGTTTGCCACAGTGCAGTCGTCACAATGGAGTTTCCAGGTGCATAGTAGCAATCTTCAAAGGCTCTGATACTTGATGCACCTTCAGAATCAGAGGCTCAATGTTGTTCAATCCCGGGGAAAATTTTCAGCTTCATCCCCGGTAACGGCGCCAGAAATGCTAGCGTCAGAAGTCACTCTTGGATTTCTTGCAGGAGCAGAGCCCAAAGCCCATAAATTTTATGTCACAATTTGTTTAATGGGGTGATCGGATGGGTAAAGACTCAAGAAAATATAGCTTTAACTCAAGAAATTGGGCTTGGTATGTAGAAAGCAAGGGAGGTGTTGATCCAACTTTCGTCAGTAAATGGATTAAAGGGTGGTAGATGGAAGACTTGTGAGAAGGGAGAGAAAGACTGCCTCGGGCGACAGGCCTTCGGAGGCTTGGGGGTGAAAAACTCAGTAGCCAAGATCCTCTTGGTCCATATCTTCAAGGAGCTGAGGGGTGACTCGACTAAATCCTTCAATTCCAAGTCGCTTCAGGGCTGAGAAAGTCACAGGAACCGATTAGAAAAAATGCAACTGTTACAGTGATCCAGCCTACATCATCCTATAACAGCTACAACTCGGCTAGATCCTCCATTTCTGAGTTGTTCTAACATAGTTAACAAAGAGATGGAATGAAGTTGACATCCATAAAGTGAGAAGTCTCAAATGCCTTGTACATTTACTAGAGCGACCAACACTTCATCAAAACTTTACAATTGGGAGCCTTGCTCTACCATCGATAGATTACAAAAATACAAAGACTGAGTCTATATACTCAGAAAAAATCGCCTAACAGAGGCATGTTTAGTCATCCAAAGCTTGATGTCCCTTCAGCCAAATTTGGACCGGTATTCTTTGTCAGACGCCACCTTAACTGGGCGTGGCTCCTGCAAGGGGAGTAGCTGAGCCATTAAGTGTCGAGCTAACATGTGCAGACCTCCTCCAGTTAGTCGAGGACTCGGCATGGCCTTTTTGGAAGAATGGGTACACAAGACCCTCTCGAGCAGATCGCTTACCAGACCCTCCATACCTCACACTTAATGAATGAGGATAGGTTTCAACCACCCCTTCTTGCCTTCATTTACTCCAAGCGAAGACCAGGATAGAGGTCGGGTCCGATGGCAACTGGAGGTCGTGGCGAGCCTCTCTGTGACCGAAACCCGAGGCATTTGGCCCCTTTCATGCAGTTCTTTTCTTTCCCCAGTGACCATGGGCTGTGACCCTGTGTTTACTCTCAAAGGTGCCTTTGGCATTCGTGAATAGGAAGGGGCTGGTCCCTGCTTCTTGAAATCGCGATGAGCGAAACGCTGAGGTGACTTAATCTAGAGCCACGCGTCCCTCTAGATCTGATGGTTCTGAACTCTCCCGACTATGTTGTGGGTCCAGGTCCCAGACACTCCCGACACCTCACACATCGGGAAATGAGAGAGCTGCTCTTTGCACCTTAAAATCATGATGGGAGAAACGACAAGGAACCTAATCACACGCCAGGTGCCTCCTGTGGATGGACGACTAAGATTGCTCCATAATACTGCGGGCCCAACTTTGGGCACCTTCGGCGCCTTCTGGGTTCAGGGTTTCGAGATATAGGACAACACGGAACCTTCACCCTTTGAACTCGCGATAGTTGAAACGTCGACGAGACTAGATCTCGCACCACACATCCTTTGGATGGACGACTGCTACCCTTCCCTGCATATAATATCGACGCGATGTATTTGCACTATTCTCGGCGCAACTCCGCTAACCGTGATTTCCCGCTAACCGTTGATTTGCTCTTATCGATGAATCTGGACCGTCGACGATCTAATCTCGCCCGTTCGCTTGGTTGAAGGCCTGAAATGAGATTTTTTCCGTGTTGCGCTCGGGCGCTTCTCACGCAACTTGTAGACCTGAATACTCTTGTGCCCCGGACAAGAAATGTTACTAACAGTGACACACTCTTCACGATCATGCCATTTTCACTGAGTTATGGGAACTTTAAATTTTTTTCCCTTTCTCTGTCTGTGGGAGCCATTCTGAGCATTTTGAGTTGCCTTTGTGAGTTCTGAGTTATTCTTAGCCTTCTATGAATCCTTCTTGGATCAATAAATCAACAAATTTCAAAGTATTTTCAACAAAACATGTGGTGGAAAAGATATTGTTCATTCAAAGAAAGAATCGATGAGTTTCAAAAATTCGATTAGGGGAAATTTGAGGTCTAAAATGGGCCTCCTAAGGAAAATAATAAAACAATATTTAAAATAATAAAATAAGATTTATGAATTTTCAAAGGGAAAGAAATAAAACTATTTTTTTAATCTTATTTTTGACATATCTTCGTATAAGGTTAGTCAAATTTCAAGTGGGAGCACATTGAATCTGCATTTAAATTTTTCATGGACAAGGATTACCCACTCTACATACTTTTGATAGACCAATACTGAGATAAATTGGAAATACATGAAAAAATGCGTTATTAGTTTTCTTCCTTTCCCTCCAAAAATATTTATCCTTATGGTTGACATCGTCAACATCTCACAATCCTTTTGTTTTGAGGCTCATTTTTTATCTCAAAATTCCACTAATGCCAACATCTCACAAGTCTTCGTGGAACACTGTGAATTAACATCAAATATGAGTCACCCAAAGGTAAAAGATAATTTGAGATATTTGAACCTAGATGAGGAGGATGATAATCATTAGTGGCAACCACCCAATCTAAACCCAAATGACATTTTCACATCATGCCTTACTCCTAACATAGTAATAACTTTTTTCCTAAATTAAAAACAATTATAAATAATTATATCAAAATTCATATTTCATTTATTAAATTAGTAAAATGATAATCCATTCAATGCCTCTTCACTTAATCTTATCTTATCTCTTGAAATTAAAAAAATGTAAGAAAATATTTTATTTCATAAATAATAGAAAAAATTTCAAAATAAAATACACATGAAAGGATTATAATTAAAAGTCCTTAGGTTAAGAAAAATTGATTTTTTTTTTTAAAATAAAATACCAAAGACAAATAACAAACAATAAACTTTTTAGACAAATAGACCAAGTAATATAAACTTTTTCCATAGATAAACCAATTCATGGCTTAACATTGAGGTATAAGAATGTCCGAAGGCTAATTTAAATACCTCAAAAAGAAGCCTTGGTAATCTAATACATATTATATTTTACTATAGAAAATAGAAACATGAATTGTACTCCAATTTGTTTATTTACATTAATTTTTTTAAAGCAAGTTTTTTAAAACTAATTTGAAAAAATCTTTGAAAAAATTATAAAGCTAATTATTAACATAATTGAAAATTTTATTAAACTTGAATTTAAATATAATATAAGATGTAATTTACTAAATTATTATTAAGGTGTTCTTATCCCATGTTCCTAAATGTTTTGATAACATGAAAATTATTCCATTACCATTATGAATATAGCAAAAATAATAACGCGTTGTGATAAATTAAAACAATACAACATCATTTTAGTTAGAAAAATAGAATTAAATCAATTAGTCAAAAAATTAAAATGAATGCAGTATGATTGAAATTCACAATACTTACTAATTTTAGACAAATAGTAAATAAAATGGACAATAATGATCTAATTATTAAAATATATTTTCGTGAAATGGTGACCGTTATGATGGAGCTTTTTAAAAGTATTAAAATTTAAAACATTTCTACGCCCACCATTCGATTGGAATCTTTTAGCACTGTACAATCCTATCCCTCAGTTCAAGAAGTTGTTGTTTATGAACTGGAGGTGTGCTTTATTGTGGTCCATAACATAACCATCCATCCACCACCATCACCGAACGGTGTAGAGGAACATGACCGTTAGATTCGAAGGTGCTTTTTACACCCTCCATTAGATGATATCTAAATTTAAAATCTTTGTATGCCCTCCATTAGATTGGAATCTTTTGACATTGTACAATCACATCCCTCCGTCCGAGAAGTGGCAAAATCTGAACTGAGAGTTCAACGGGCAGTGTGCTTTATTCTGATCCATAACCATCTATCCACCACCTATCACTCAACGGTATCAAGGAACATGACCGTTGAGTTGTCTTGATTTTCTTGAAAATTTGTTACTTGAATTCTATTAAATTGGGCATTCGTTCATGTCCACGTCTTATGTTTTTCTATTCACATCCTCCTCTTCGCTTTGTCAGCGGTCTCGCATGTATTAGTATGCATAATTCATAGTTTTGTGTGACGCTCACAGGTGGATTTTTTTAATAAGAAGACATATACAGACCACAATTGGATGTGGATCTACATATACACATAAGAAGACATATACAGACCACAATTGGATGTGGATCTACATCCTCCTCAATTGGATTCCATGGTTAGCAAGGTAAGTTCCTTTGCATTATTCATTTCTTTTTATATGATTATAGATTAAAAAATAGTGACTCTATTGTGAAAGTTTCATCCTATCACTGTAGCAGAAGAATATCAATTTTTGTCCAGTTAACAGTTAATCCAGCAGATTAATTTCTATGCAAATTTTCTTTACTCCAGCAGAAAAAATCCAATTCCAGAACTGACAAAGAACCATTCCTTTCATTATCTGAAGATCGGCAAATACCAAGAGACAAATTGTGTATAGACCAATAAGTTTTCAGGTACCGAACTAAATTTCTATTCCCTGCATTTTGTTTTAATCTAATAGTAAAATTTTATTCTCTAAATTCATATTTATACCGAGCGTGAAAATTTTGGTTTCTCCATCCTTGAATCATTATACTGAAACACTGTAATTATAGTAGAATTATACTGAAACACTGTAATTATTTATATTGCATTATTATAGTAGAATTAAAAAAACACCAGGTTCGGCTTCGTCACGAGCCTGCAACTCTGTTGGCCATACAACAATAGTGTCCACCAACACTATTCTATTTTAACCCTTGGACTGGTTGCTAGACGGGGGAGACCGAATGACCGAAACCTGCATTTCATCGTGGTTTGGTTTGGTTACATAGATTATTAATGAACTTTACTATCCATGCAATAAATATATTCTCTAAGATCGTAACACGGGAATAGGATGGATAACTTAAAAAATTAATGCTCAGTAGTTTAAGGTTTCATTGGACACTCTCTGCAGTGTATCACTTTTACCAGAGATAGAACTACGATTTATGATCTCAAAAATAGAATAGGTATTTCGAGTATTGAGTTGGTGGGAATCTATCCATGTGGGTAGGTTGGGTTGGGTTGGGTTTCAAAGGGAATGAACCTACATTTTATTATTATTGCTATTTCAGAGCCTTATAGAGGATACTTTCCGAGTTATGGTATTAGTTTCTAAGTTATAAAATCATTATGAACACGGATTTCTCCCTTTCCAGGAAATCCAAAAACATGATAGCTTGCATTGTGGGTGCCAGTGTGGTTTCCCACTTGGATGGATGGTAGGGTCATTTGGGTTTGTGCATGCTTTCCCCAACTTTCCCTTGTGAGAAAGAACCATTGAGGAGGGGAAGAACAAGAAGAAGTATGTTCTAAAATGTAAAAAGAGTTGGGTTGTTAGATGTTCATTTATTAATAGTGAAAACCCATTTTTTTCTTTGCAATATTTATATTTTAATATCAGATTATACATGAAATTAGTTTTTCTTATGAAATTATTAATCAAAACTAGAATCACCCAAATCACCTAACTATTACTTCTCAAAAACCAATTCGATCCTCCACTGGTTGGATAGGAAATGTGTGCTAATTTCAACTATACTCGACCAATGGTAGTTGGGTTCAGGAACTTAGGCTGTCAAGATTCTTTACTAAGTTGGCGAGAGCCATTATCTCCGTGAATGCTAGGAATTGATGGCAAAATGTCTCCCTGTGATGACATAATTAATTTGATTTCGTAAGTAATGTAATAGGTTGGACAACACTCAGATAAAGAAAAAGATTAATTCGACTTTAAAAACGTGCTTGGGTTGAATTAGAATATTAAATATTTATTATATGGAAAGTAAAGTATGTACAAAACACAAAACATAAACCTTACCTTACATTCTCCTTCATGTTGAGCATTGTATCTACAAAACAGAGCAATAACTAAAACACAGTGTGGTACTTGCATGCCCTTCCAGATACCTGTCAGCACAGTGTGGTACTTGGACGCCCTTTCAGATACCTGTCCTCATTTTTTTTAAATTTTCATGCCCGTCATCTTCCTGGCAACCCATCTCATTATGCCTCTTTTTAGATCGGCCACTTTTGACGTTTTAGAACTCCCTTTATAATGACGATGTTGAACTCAGCTCAAGTTGTTAATGCTAAACTTATAAATTTCTTTTTTACAGGTAATATTTATATAATTTTCTGTGAGATGTGTTTAGTGACATGACTTCTATTATGTGTTCTTTCTTCTTCTTCTAATTGTTTTGTTTTAATCAAATCTTATTTAATAAGATATAATTGTTTTTTTAAATAAAAAAACAATAAAATGTAATTTTAATTTTAATTTTTTTCCAGGTTTATTATGTTAATTATATGACAATTTTTTTCAAATTTTATTTTCATTTTTATTTTTTGTTTATTATATTAAGTATATGGTAAGTCATTGTAAAGTAGTATAATATCATAAAATTGTCTATGTTGTAAATGAAAAATAATTTGTTTTAATTTTATTGTAAAATAGCATAATATCATAAAATTGGTTGTTTTGTTTAAGTATAATAAATGGAAAATAATTTGTTTTAATTTTTTGTTTTAGGGTTTTAAATTTTATTATGTTGATTATATTTATGTTAAATATATGGGAGAGAAGGAAATAAAAAATATGGAAAAACTGGGAGGATGCAATTATTTTCTCACATTGATTTAATAATGTATTTGACATTTAATTGTCACCCTTCCTTTTTCCTTCCAAGTAGATGATTTCACTTTCTATATTATTATTTATTTTTTCTTAGTAATAAATTTAAATTTAATTTACTTTTTTCTTTATATTTTTTTTACATCATTTCCATTTGGCTTACTCCTATAGCAGGACACATCATCTTGATTGAAGGCCTATAAAGTGCTCGAGTAAGTGCAATTATAAGAAGACGTTGATAATGAAGATCCACTTTTTGTACCTTTAATATATTTTATAATTACTTTAATATGATTTTAATTCAAAATTAAGTTATTGTTTTTCCTCATTTTATAACACATTTTTTTTTAAATTTATATGATAATTTTCTTTTCTTTAAACTCATCTTAATAATATTTTTATAGATATTTTAGTTTTCCTTGAGTTCATTTTAAGATATTGCTTTGTTTTATAAATGGTGACTAAAGGATGAATCGTTCATTAAGTTTAGTCCTATAGCTTTTTTTCAGGAAATCAAAATCTTAAAGCCTGATTTAAATTGATTTTTTTGGATAGCTCTAAAATCATAACTGTGGTTATACAAGAGAGAGAGATTATATGTTGAGCAAAACTTAAAAATCGATCAAAAAATATTCTATTTAATTACATAACATTTTACCATACCATTTGAGTTCTTTAACCCACATAGTGCATTTTAGGCCATTTTCCCCACAATATTCAAGTGTTGATTGTGGGAGCTACGAATAACGAAATCAACAACCACATGGACCAAGTAAGTGCCCATCCCCTCTCCTTCAATTTCAATGGTTTAAATTCCATTTTTAGTCCCCATCTTTTAGTATAAGAGGGTGTTATATGGAAACTAGGGTGTACGCAGGTGACATATCATCGGGCCATGTATACGACCCCATATACACGGGCAAAGCGAATATTGCATGTGTATATGAAGCTCTATATGAAATTGTTATCAAGTTAGCCAGTGTACAAGTTTGTGAACAATATTTTGTAAGGGATTTAACTCAAAAAATGGTTTCTCCTTTGTAGGATGGTTATTGAATGGAGGGAAAGGGAGCATGAGGAGATAGATGCAATAGTGGGAAGAGATGCAAGGGCCCAACAATATTTAAAACGATGTGTCCTTTATAAATTTTGGGCTCTCAAAGGAACAAGGGATAAAGTGATGTTAAACCAGTTATTAGTAAACTACTGGGATCTGAAGACAAAGTCCTTCAATCTCGATGGACAACCTTTGAGGATTGAAGTAGAAGATATTTAATTTATCACAGGATTGTCTCATCGGAGCGAGGTAGTGAATATAGAGGCCTCAGGAGCTTGGGGTGGTATGACTATGGAGGCATACATTTCCACCCACTATGTTCTAGGCACAGATAAAGTAGGGATCCAACTCCCTATCAGGGAGATTGAGAACCCGAGTTTAAAGATTGCCATGCTTCTATTCACATGAATTTCGTGGTCGACCTCATTTCACCAGGAATCAAGGCCACTCATGTTCTACATGACAGAGTGTTTAAGACCCACTGTTTATGATTATTGTACCTCAATGTTCGGTAACAAGAAGAGTCAGTTAACGAACTACAAACAAGGGCGAATGAGAAATTTCGTATTTTCATCGAGACTTTGTAGTTTTTTGTTTGAGAGGGTTCCAAGTTTGAGCCATAGAGTAGATATTTGTAATGCCCATATCATTCTAGGCATTAATTTAATTTCATAACGATTCATTTTCTAAACGGAGATAACGATTTCTCAGCATATATTTATTTTCTCAACAACAATTTCGGTAATTTAGATTTATCACAGGGTAATAACTTTCTGGTAAAAATGAGATAAATGCATAACTTGACCAATACATGATACTGATGCTAATTTATGCTGCCTTGTTGCCTCTGCTCCTGCTGATGCACAGCTTAAACCTGCCACAAACAAGCAAATAACTGCCCAAAATCTTCTGTCCACCCTGCCAACTAGGAAAACTACCTAGCTCCAGGATATCTACGGATATCCTGGCCCTCCGTTCCCAAAGACCTTGACAACTTCGGTGTCTCCTAAGATCAAGCCGCGGTTGAGGAACACTCTGTTTCGCGCTACGATGAAGCCAGCAGTCCACAAATACAGACTCCTTGACCAATATAGTTATTAATGCAGAGAGAAAGTTGCTTTACTCCGCGGTAGATGCAGGTGGTGCGGAAATCTCTCCTCACCATAATGGATTAATCCTAGAACCACGAGTCAGGAGGCCCTCTGCTCACTAACACAATGGTTGAGACCAAATATCCGCGATGCGCATAATCTCTGCGCTAGGCAATTCACGGTGGTCCCTCGACTCACCGGTAAGCGCCAACATCCATCCCCACAGATGGTGCATCCCCTCTTCCTTATATTCCTCCATCATTAAGCCTCCGCGTTAACTCACCACCAGCCTCCAGCGTCTCGGAGCGCAAACTACCCCAACAAATTTTATTGCCTGAGTTCATGGGCTCCGCACCACGCATCACATGACCACAGTGCATCACGGTATTTCTGTAGTTATCTCCATTTCTTCGCGGTAAATGTCTTTTAAATTGGTTTTATCACGATCATTGAATCGTTGCAATCAATGTTATTTTATTAGCTGTAATTCTTCCTTAATTAAATCTTGCTTAATTATCTTTAATCATTTATCATTTTAGGGGCATTACATACACCAATCCTTCAAGAAAATTCGTCCTGAAGTTAGGGTATCATATGGTACAAGGAAAAGAGCATGGTTCCTTATACATACTAGTGTACATATGCGAGGGAGATGCATGTGTGTTAGTACATACAAATCTCATACATGTACTAATAATCAATAAATATAACCCTTTATTAATTTATGTATGCACCCAATCCATTCAGCAAGACTAGTCTTTTATAAAGACAACAATCATTTATCTGCGTGAGAAATATTTTATTACAATTGTCGAGTTCGATTAATTTGTTTTAAATAGCTGTGTTTTGATTTCATAAAGAATATTCATATATGCACATTTTCTTCATCAATTTCCACCCTTGACGGATCCCCATATGTCTCAACTATCTCATCCTTCCTTCTAACCTACTTCCATCTCCATACCTATGATGATGAAGATATCCTTCCTGCTTGATTAGTCGCGAAAAGCAACAGAAACTCACATGTTTCTATGCATTATTATCATATAATTGCATGCTTTTCGTCATTCCAATTTGCGTTATCCCCGTACCAATATATTAACATCAGAGTTTTCCAATATGAATTAGATTTCTGTATCCATAATTCATACTCTTTACTCATCACAAGATTATCATTTACCAAAGCCAGTTTTATCGTATCAACATCATTCTAGTAATTTAAACATTCAACAATTTCTCTTTCTCAACATGTTATCCTTATACATCATCATCAATAGCATTTAATCATTCATAAAGTTTCCATTCACATAATAGATGCATGTACATTGCATCATCATTAATAACATTTAAACATTCATTACTATTCATAAGTTTAAAGTTTAAGTATACCACTTAATGGTTTCAACGTGACTAGAATAAAGTATATAGGCCTCGGGCAATCCTGGCTGTCTAAATCAAAAGTGGGTGTTACCCTCAGCCCCATCTTCGAGAAACTTGTTCGAGTGGTCAAAATAGTGACGGATAGTCACCAAATAAGTAGTGTCTCGACATCCTCCCAATTAGCAGATCACGGACTATACTTGTCCATTGGACCTTAACTTGGTCTGCCAATGGTTTCCCGAAATTTTATTAGAACTCTACGGTCCAATATCGCGTAACGATTGACGTGAGGGTTCCCACGTCTGATACCGCAATTCTTTCCAATTTAGTTTTGTAATAATGAAGTTCATCCCGATAGCAACATAATGACGTAAAAACGGATACATGAAATACATTATGAGTTTGTGAAGTGGAATTCTTCGATGCAGACGATGAGTATCAGTTAATTTTCTCTTATGGACCCTAAATGGCCCTATAAACTGATGTGACAACTTTTTCCCCTTCAGAACCCGTTATAGTACTCTTATTTGGCCTGGTACGAATAAAAACTTGGTCCCCACCTCATAATTTGGTCAGTCCTGTGTGCATCCGGTATGGCACCTGCATCTATCCACGTACTTCCTTTAGTCTCTACGTCTGAATCACTGTTCTTCATTTCTGAATCGATTCATTGGCTTGTTACCGATCTTCGCCTATCAACTCAATGGTGTTACTTACGACCTTCCGCCCTATAAATCTTCATATGGAGGCATTACGGTATTAGGAACTATGATGAAGTATTATTGTAAGCCAAAGCTCACTAAAAGGTAGGTACTTCTCTTGGGTTTGTTTATCCATTACATACATTCTAGGCATGTCTTCCATGACTTGATTTACTCTTCAGTTTGCCCATCTGTTCGACGCGAGTAAAGGCGTACTTAAGTTCAAGCCCGAGTCCCAATCTTGTAAGCTTGTCCGTCCCCTAGAAGTGAATCTAGAGTCCCTATCTGAAATAATCTTCTTAGGTGGCAGGTGAAAGCGGATAACTAAGCTCATAAACCTCGTGCCACATCGGTAACTTGTCATTATGTGTCTCTAAAAGCTGGAATGGAAATAGGCTTTATGTGGATTTAACATCCCACTATCACAAGAATGGCATTATGTCTAAGAGATGTAGTGGCAACCCTACAACAAAATCCATTGAGATAACTTCCCACTTGGACATAGGGACATCTGTGGTTGTAGAATTTCTTCGGGTGATGATTGCTTTCGACCTTCCGCTTATTGACACTCAAGGCATCTGGCGGCAGAATGGACTACATCGGCGCTTCATGCCTGCCTAAAATAAGAGTTTCTTCATCTCAGCGTGCATCTTCTTCACACGGATGTGCACAATAAAAGAGTGATTTATGGGCTTCCCGCCCGATTATGAGGCTGAATATCCCCATTCGGGATGTACATCCCCTCGATATCTGACAATCGTGGAACTTTCAGGTTATATCAGCTGTACTTTGAATTTTATCGCCTCAGCTCGGGTTTGATGTAACCTTTAAATAACAACTGTCTGTTTGGATTTGTGTCAACATTTGTTCCCTTAGAGTGACCTTTAAGGTTACCAAAGAGGCCATTGGTCTCCTACTCAGGGCATCGACCACATTCTCCTTTCCCTTTATATATGATATACCAAATGTTCTCCTCATAAACTCACTCCGCCATGCTTTGCGGCATTTGGATCTCTTTGGTGAAGAGGTGTTTTAAGCTCGATGATACGACTTTGAGGCGGTTCAAAATTTCTCCCCATAAAGATAGTGCCTCGAGTTTGAGGCTAACATTACGGTACGCCAACTCTAAATGGAGTCGATATAACTCCTGGAGTGGCTGACTTTCTTGGCGCATAGGCTATCTGCTCCTCCATGCATCAATGCTGACTGACCCTTGTTTGAGGGCATGCATGCGGTCATGGTCCTTTTCCGTATCTGGCACTCGTAGAAGTGGCGCACTGGTTAGTAACCTCGTAATCTCAATGAATGCGCTAGCACATTCTCTTACGTCCATTCATACTTGACCCCCTTGCGTTTGCAAGGTGGTGATGGGTTTAAAAGCTATTACGATCCCTTCCACCGTCTCCGGTAATAACAGCTATTCCATGAAGCTCCTCTCACCTCATGTGCGTTTTAAATGGCCATTCTAAGAATGACCTTTACCTTTTTCGGGTCCACAGATATTCCTTCACAAGAAATGATATGGCCTAAATAGTGGATCTCTTTGCGGAAGGAACACTTTGACGACTTTCCATACAATTTGTTCTTTCTCGGGCAAGACAACACTGGCCATAAGTGGTCGCAAATTTCTCTTTCATTCCACAGGGGTAGATGAGATAATGTCTAGAAAACTTTAATACCGTCGATCTAGAATTGCAAGTATCGCGTTCCTTAGGACTTCATTGAACTGCTAACGGCATTAGTCAGTTCGAAAGGTACTACAACAAACTTCGTAATGTCCAAGCCAGGAGTTCGAAAGGGAGTTTTGGGATATCACCTTCCTTAATCCGTGGCGGTAATTACCCGGTCATAAATCCCGGTCACAGCAGGAATACCGCTGCTCCTTTCATCGATCGAAGAGATCATCTATTCGTGGAATTGGGTGCCTATTTTTCAGCCAGTTCAAGGATGCTGTAGTCTATACATAGTCATAGGGATCCATCCTTCTTTCTTACAAAATTAAGAGTGCGCTGGTGAGACACTGAAGCCTTACTGGCTAGGATCTAGTAACTCCTTAATTGCATTACGACGAAATTCTAAAAGTTTTAGAAACATAATGCGATGAGTCTTGGATATTGGTTACTTTTGGGTTTTATCAATAGGTAAAATCAAGCTCCCTCTCGGAGGTAATCCACGGTATTGGTGGAAAACATCTGAAATTGATATCACGGAGTGCGATCCCATGAGGGTCCATCCCGCCTTCTTTCCTTTACTTCCACTACGCCAGTTGACACACCTTATTACCAAACGTAAAACGACCTTCCTCGGTGTGATATAAAAGCGTGGCAGCGCTTTCTCATGGCAAGATTTCTATGGGTTTTCCTTCATCGGTGACACATAGCACCCTAACAGAACAATCTATCAAAGCTTCGATGAAACGCTAACCAATCCATTCAATGAAGTTAGTCGCCCCAAGGCGTTGACATATACCTTCAACTTAGTATGAGTGCACCTCCTAGGTCTACTATACAATTGTCGACACTGGGTCCTACATCTTGTTTCTTTCCAGAAGCCATCTCGACTTGCTTAAAGTCGCCGTGCTCATAGGCTACCAACCCAATATTTTCTAATGCAGATGAAGATGGGGAAATGAAACTATCTATGGCACCAGAATCAAACAAAATCTTAGCGATTATCATAATTAAATACGGCGACTCCACTATGAATTGTTGGATTGATGTTCATCTGGTGGTTATTAACCATTGCGTAAATGTGGTGGCTGCTACCTGCTTTCCCCATCAGTGTCTTTCCTTCATTATGTACAAATACCGGATTTGTGACTTCACGGGCGATCCGCGGCGGTAATGGATTCCGCTTTCGCGGTGACACGGGTGGGCGGCGTGCTTCGATAATACGTCCTTGAAATGAGTTCCGCTGGAACCTCTTTGCCTACTAGTTGCTCCAGGATGGTGGTGGACTGTGCCGTTAGAGATGGAAACGGGTAGTGCGCTGCCATTTGAAACCCGCATCTGTCCTTGGCGCGTCTGTTACTATAAGGTGGTGACCTTGAGCCCCTCCTTAGAAAATGTCCTCGGAGTCTTTCCTAAGTCCAGTCACCGGAAATGTGGAATCTTGTACCCCCTGTTGGGTTTATGTGTTCTTCCGCGTAACTTGCACTCTCTACCGCCTCCGCCATAGAATATGGTTTCCACATTAGCACCATAGCTCTTATCTTAGAATTCAATCCATAGACGAAGCTCGCTTTATGCGTTGATTAGGTGTTGAATCTGACATTATTTAACCAGTTCCATAAACTGGATCTCATATTCTTCCAGTTGTTCCCTTGTATTAGAGCATGGAATGCTCCTACTTGTTGTTCCTCGTGGTATGCTGGTAGATGCGGAACCTTTCCTCGAAGTTCCCAAGATACCATGTCTGAGGTAAGGTGTAAGGTCTGCGGTTGATAACTCGAGGTTACCCACCCGGTTCGAAGCGTTGTCCCTTAAGCTGAAAAATTACCCAATCTTTGCCTTTGAATTGGGCGCATAGTCCCTTAAAGGCGGCTGCAGTCATGTAACTTCCAACAATGCTTAGCGTTCAGCGACCCACAAACTCCAGGAAGTTTATTTTACGCAACTCTCGTGTCATGTTTTTAGGTGGAAGTCCTCCCCCTAAACTTCTTGATATAGCGGATTACGGACGGGCGGTGGGTATTCCCCTTCATTCCCTGGCGGATTTGAAACCTTTAGAGTCGTTAATGGCTTCCTAACGGTAGTATGAGAAACTGGATTGGTGATGGTGGTGAGGTGAAGATGGCGGTGGTGTCGGTGGCGTTGGTGGTGGTGGGGTTGATGGCTTTCGTGGCATCCCATACCACGACTGCCAATCCCCAGCCATCTGGTAGCGAACAACATCACCCAAAGTTATCGGAGTTGAGTTCGGGATGGCACAAATTGGTGCTACTCTCAGAGCTTAGAAGCGAGGTTTAGGCGTGAAGTTTCTTTACTTGTTTGTAAGCAGGCGTTACTCCATCGATTGGCTCGGTTTTTGGGTTAGGATTAAACATCTAAGCTTGGTCAACATCACACTTTAAAGTAGGCTAACCTTACACTTTAATAACATAGTTGAATTAAAATTATTATTTACATCAACTTAATCCATTTTAACTTTATACTAACTCATTCCTATATATATATAATTTATTTATGCTAAAATAATTTTAATCTATTTTATAATATTTCTAACAATTTACAAATAAAATAAAATGGTAAATAGGCATAAGGATTGGCGGGCATGCATAGGCTCCGCGATTTTCGATCGCGGCCTACTGCACCTCACCAAATTGTAGCTTATCAGCTTCCTTATATTCGGGTTGAGAGTCTGAATTTTTATTTATCCGATCCCTTACCTCTCAATCCAGATTCCACGTGGCTCCATTTCTATGCGTTAGCCCCACTAGCTACCTTGGTTTTATATGACCGCTTACAAGGCCGGTGGTCTTAGTCACCACCGAGTTCGGCGTTTAGCGTCAGCGATGGAAGTCCACTCGGGGATTCGATTCCGGTATCTTAGATGCCGATACGCCTCTTCCTTGAGTATTAGCCCTTTCGGTTGTACCAAGATCCATATGTCCAGTGCCTATATGACGGTAGTCCTATTCCCTTCGAGACTTTCGGCGTTTTCAACACCACATTTCAATCCATGGGATCCGTGATCCCCGATACAATTAAGTCTCAATTAAACATTCCTTAATTAGTTCATTTAATGGGGGTTAAGAGTTATGTTAATTAAATCGGGTTTCGGGTTTAAACGATTTGGTAAGCGCGTAAGAGTCCCTGTCCACGAAATTTCGCGATATCGGAAATCACAGCGATGCAATGCCACACAATGCTTATATTGTGGCCCTGCCTTGGGCCCCTTATTATGACTCATGTCAGCGTTTGTGATTACGCAGGTATAAACTCTTCGTTCGGGACCTCAGATATCCGTTCGATAGTGCGTGTGGGCTCTCTATATCGAATGCTCCTTGAAATGAACCGCTGCTTAATTCAGTATGCAAAACCCGTCGATAACGGATCCATAAAGCGTCTCTCTAATCAACTGACTCCGGCCGTTAATGAAATCGCGAAGATCGCAGATTTCGGTATATGCGAGTTTCCGGCTCCGACTGGTATACGAATCCAGACTCTTTGGGATCCTATAGCGAGCGTCCCTCAAGATGAATAGCTCCAGATCTCGTAATCGCCGGATCGCGTGATTTCTGATACACCATTTCTTTACCTTGAAAACTCCAGTATTATCCCGTCTGCGGAGCTTCGCCCGATCCACGACATTTGTCCGTGTGATGGAGGGGCTCGGATCTGTCCGGCGTTACTGTGGAAATATTTTCCGATCCTCATCCGCGGAAGCCGTTCCCGATGCACCAATGCGGTTGGCGTCCAGCATACGCGTGTCTAACTTGATGGGCCGGTCCGGATCCCATCCAGTAAACGCTCGCGATTTCAGCATGCTCCAGTCTCTTGTCACCGAGCCGATTTCCGTTGAATGGCCAGCCGATGGTTCTCAATGGGCGCCCTTTGTCCATAGGTGGGCGTTGATTGTGTCATATTTTCTCTCATTATTTCCAGGCCCTTCTCGGATGGCGAACACCTATCCGCCACTTTAATCCACGGCGATCTCTACTCACGCTGCGTCCTTATCACGGATGATATGCGCCCGATCGCGATTCCGGCGGTTTCCATGTCTTTGGAACCAGATCTCCAGATCCCCGGAAGGCTTTCACAGGTCTCTTGACATCGTCTGCACAATGGGCGGTCAGTTAACTCGGGCTTTAAGGTTATGGGGTCCAGTTCTCGCTGACCTCGAGAACTTTATTTCAGGTATTTATTATCGACTCTCAGCGATCTGCATACGTATCCTCCCGATAGGCGGTCGGTCGGCTTCAGCGGTTTAAGGTTACGATATAATATTGCCTATGTCACGGGATTCCCGTCCGGCTTCTACAGATCTGGGCATCGTCCATCGATGAACGACTTCGATCATATCGGAAATCGCGGATCGCGATTTCATTGTGCAAGGGTTCGCTGACTCAGGAAACCCCAGATATCGTCTGACTCGCGGGATCATTGCGTCCGATGGATGGTCGGATCTCATCGGGAAATGTATCGATTTCAAACATAACGAGTTCTATACTCTAATCTCCAGATGGAAGGTAAAATCCAGAAGCTACTCGGGCCGACGCTCTTAGATATCAGCGGCTAGGATCAGTTGGTTTGAGGCGGACTACCGACTTTGGCTCCGGTGATGGAACAGGCGACTTCTCGTGCATGGAACTTTAAACCCTATGCAACTTTTCTAGATCTAACTTGGTGGCCGAGTTTAGAGATCGTATGAATCTGTTCTCCCATGTAATAGACAGTTCCCTTTGGGATAACGATCAATTGCATGAAACTCCATCACGATTAATACAAAATTTCTCTCTTTGGCATGGTTGGAATTTTATATGGGTCTATAGTTCTTTGAAGTTTTACATTATTACAATCATCAAGGCTAACACAGGCAACTAGTTTACGCTATTTTGTCGATACAAGTCTAAAATTTCCCTTCCCATGACATTTTCATCGTTTTCAGGTGTCTATTCTACCTGAACTTCATTGACAAGCATTGCTCGAATAAAATTAAGTTAGCGACCTCTTTTAGTACTGATATGCTTTGATACCATATTGTATCATGTATTGGTCACATTTAGTCCACTGAACATGTATCTCTTACGAGGGTTAAAGCATTAGCTAAGTTAACACTCCGGTTTGGCCCTTAATTTGATTCCCCGAACTAAGGCGCTCACGATACCATATGTAATGCCCATATCATTCCTAGGCATTAATTTAATTTCATAACCGATTCATTTCCTAAAGCGAACGGAGATAACGATTTCACAGTATATATTTATTTTCTCAACAACAATTTGATGAATTTAGATTTATCACGGGTAATAACTTTCTGGTAAAAATGCGATAAATGCATAACTTGACAAATACATGATACTGATGCTAATTTATGCTTCCTTGTTGCCTCTGCGCTCCACGGTGATGCGGTAACCACATACAAACAAGTAAATAGCGCCCAAAACCATCCCACCACGCCAGCTAGGGAAAACTACTAGCTCCGGGATATCTGGGATATCCACGGCCCTCCGCCAAAACCCCGACGGCTTCGGTGTCTCCTAGATCAAGCCCACGGTTTAGAACTTACTCACATTCCTTGCTTACAACAAACCAGCAGGTCCTGAAATACCAGAGGCTCACGGCCGATACGGTTATTGTCTGAGAGTTGCTACTCGGTGGAGATACCATGGTGCGGAGACTCTCTGCTTCCTATCGGAACTCTGCTCACCCACATAATACAGCGGTTCGTACAAGACCACAGAGTCGGAGGGCCCTCTGCTCACCCAATTACATTAGTTGAATAGAATATCCATGATGCGAGAATCTCTACGCTTGGCATTTCGGTGGTCCTCCGGCTCCGCGGTCGCCAACATCCATCCCAGATGGTGCATCCCCTCTTCCTTCCTTATTCCTCCACATACCTCAACGGTAACTCTACCACCAACCCCTCCACGCGTCCTCTGACCTGCGTCCCCAATAAATTTTATTGCCTAGGGATTTATGGGCTCCCGCACCACGCATCACCAACCACATTGCATATGTAACTTTCTGT
Source organism: Picea sitchensis (assembly GCA_010110895.2). Taxonomy (NCBI): domain Eukaryota; kingdom Viridiplantae; phylum Streptophyta; class Pinopsida; order Pinales; family Pinaceae; genus Picea; species Picea sitchensis. Next base: position 35,159 of record SNQJ01S0034420.1, on the reverse strand, counting down.
AGTTATCTCCATTTCTTACTTGTCTTTTAGAATTGGTTTATCGATCATTGAGATGGCGGTGCCGGTCGTATCGGCATTAAAGCGGTGTTCGCTTAGTGAATGCGGTATAACGATGTTTCATGGTTGGATTTTTTGGACAGTATGGAACTCTTGAATTTAACCATGTACGACGGACCTACATGATAGAGCAGTCTGCAATCAATGTTATTTTATTAACTGTAATTCTTCCTTAATTAAATCTTGCTTAATTATCTTTAATCATTTATCAGTTTAGGAGCATTACAATATTACTCCACACAGACTGTGCAATTTAACCATGTCACGACGGACCTACATGATGAGGCAACCATGAGGTGGTAGGGTGCCAACCCCCTACAATGATGAGTTATTTTTCTGGTGGCACCACCAGGTCATATCCATTGACAAATATCATTACTAAGGGATCGAACATAGAAGGGATCCTGACATGCCTCCTCCACCAGGTTTTGCCTACGATGTATTGGTAAGAAATGTTTTTATATATTTCATTTTTTTGTGTTTTTCAATTTTGATAAAGGAAAAATTAAAAACACAAATATTTTTGCATGGTATCAAGTATTAACAATTGATTTGTTACACATATGTAGGTACACGATCCAAATATGGATTCCCATGACATCGATGAAGGGATCAAGGAGATAAGCTAGCAGTCGATATCACCCCTGCCATAGGTCAATTATGTGGCATTGTCTCCCATAAATTCAATTTGTGATGACTTAGATCCGGTAGTTGACAAGGTGATCTCTTCGGTAGGGCTATTGGAGCCTGATCTCCTTACCCCTACCACAACCCTCGACACGTGTTCCTTTTGGAGCCTTCTTCTTCCATCCAGTGAATATCTCTTGGAACCCATGACCGAGTTTTGTCCCTTGACATGGTGTCCTTCCAGAGCGTTATCCTCTTCGAAGAAATGATCAAGAATAATTTATGAGCATAGTTTATCTTCTCTTTGGCAAGCTTGTTAACAAATGAAATAGAGGCTACGAGCATAATTTCTCTTCTCTGTGGAAAGCTCATTAAAAAATGAAACAGAGGTTACGAGCGTAGTTTTTCTCTCTGTGGAAAGCTCATTAAAAAATGAAACAGAGGTCATGAGCATATTTTTTCCTCTCTGTAGCCAGATCGTTAAAAAATAAAATAGAAATATGGGGATTGAACCCAGAACCTTGAGCATAGTTCTTTTCCTGTGAGAAGCTCGTTAAAAAATGAAACAGTCACCTCTCCTTTCAAGTCGAGTCTTTCACTAGATCTCATAGATGTCGAGTTGAGTCTTTCATTAGGTCTCGTATTTGAACCTTCGTTTCATCCACCCTTATCCTTTTTCTCCATCTAGTACATAAATTGGTGACAACCTCAATGCCGGTGAATGAATTGAAGCTTGGGGGGCATGTCTCTAGCCTTTGATGATCATTCTGGAGTTAGGTACCAACCATCCATGGGTATCCCAACCTTTGGAAATTACATTGGGAATTTACAAGTATAGTTTAATTTTGTTTCAAGATTGTTTCAAAATGAAACCAATACTGAGCTTAGTCTTTGATCTTTCTTGTGCTTGAAAAAACATGAGAGTGTAACCAAGTATAATTTTATCACTTTTTCAGACTCGTAAAGGTTATATGAAAAAGGAACCCCCTGGAGTAGTCTTTAATCTCTTTTCAGACTCTCTAAACGTGAAAAGATTGCCGAGTGATCTTGTTTCCTTTCCCATTCATTAAAGATTTGAAAGGGCGTCTTTCGAGTGATAATTTATCTCTTTATCATCCCCGCGAGACTAAAATTACAAAAAAGGACAATCATGGAGTTGTCTTTAAGCTCTTTTTAGACTCTCTAAACATGAAAAATCACTGAATTTACCTTATCTGGACTCATTAAAAAAATGATGCATTGAAGGGCCCTTATCTTGTTGTATTGTAGATCCACTGTGTATTTTTCATGGCTACGACCAATTCATGTCATGAGAGTATAGATCCGCATTGTATCTTGGGTGGATATAACTTTTTGTTAATACAATTATGGATCCGCAGTGTATTTTATGGAGCCCATACCTTGCAAGTCTTTATCACCCAAGCATAGGTATGCCTGCCTTGGGTTTGGAACATGTCATAATATTTGTTTGAGGCTTATGTGCATCTTCTACCAGGTTCTTCGTGTCCATACCCTTGCTTGAAAAATTCTACAAAGTACTTCAATCATCAGTTCTCATCTTCTAACTTTTCACTTTGGGGGGGAATCTATTACACATGAAAATTACTCACTTCAATGATGACCCATTATCATAATTAGTAGTGGCGCAAGTGTCGCAAACATCATATTTCCATATTTCCTACGTCGTGTCTCTAACAAAATCATAAGGACACTTAAGACACCTTCAAAGACTGGTTTTATAAGGAGAAATCATCTGATGAGGAATACACAGATTTTTCCATTGAGAAAACCACATAAAAATGAATTTTGAAGACAAACACTCCCCTACCCACTGTCAGGGAGTGCTAACACTCCCTAGCCTCCTTTGGGGGAGCGTTGTGTCACTTTGTGACCCCTTCTGGGGGAGCGCTAGGATTTTCTGAGAGAATTTTGGGCATCACTCTCCTACCGACTGTTAGGGAGTGCCAGCTCTCTCTACCCTTCTTTGGGGGACAGTTTCAATGCTCTGTGTACCCTTTTGGGGGAGCGTTGGTCTTTTTGAGGGAATCTTTGACTATTGAGGAAAATCAAGGAAAAACCCCCCTCATCTCTGGAGTTAGTTGGATTCGAATCTGAGGTCAAGGCTAGATCTTAGGGAGGATCCACAACTAATGGAGAAACATCCTCAACCTATCCCAAGAATATGTAAGGTGGTTGGGCCTCTCGAAGATTATATAAGGATGCCTTCTCATGGTGAAAGGGACATGGAGAAATAGCAAGGCATCAAACTTATGATCTCATAAGGAAGATATCAGTGAAGTTACACGAATTCTATTGGTGGATCATTTGAGCAAAGGGTCTGGAAAAAGAGAGCTTGGTGAAGCTACTGCATCTACATCATGGTTGTAAGCACTTTACCTTGTTTTCATTAATATAAATATGTGCTTGGCCTGCTTCCTTTAAGTTTGTGTATGTTTCATGAACTTGTTTCTTTTGATAGATATATTATGAAGCTAATCATGGTAGAGTAGGAATGATGTTTCGTTGTTTTTTCTCATTGTATTGCAGGACCTTCTGAAGAAATTGGAGATCAAGATCATCCTGAATCGAACAAGGAAAAATGTCAGTAAAGGTATTTACCTTTATTTCTTCTTCTTCCTTTAATATTTTATCTTCATGAAAAGGAATGTTAGTGTCCACATTAGCACCTTTCTGTCTTGGTTATATGGGTCTAGTATCCAAGAGGGAATCCACTTGACTGCAGAGGGATTCTCCTATAACAATAGGGACATGGAGACAGTGCTATAGAATGCGCAAGGGAGACTTTCTAGATTGACACACATGATTCCTATGGTTCAAATGGACGATTTTCCAGAGACGATGCATCGACAAGTTCTAGGTGTACCCTGTGCATGGGTGAGACTCTTCCGACGTCTTGCAAACATTGTAGTGTGCTATCATGGTACACATCCAGAACCACAAGTGTAGATGCCATGGTCATGCTATATACTTGCCATATATGTATTTTGAGGGTGTGAGTCCCATTTTGTACTATGACACCATATTTTTTGAACTTGAAAGGATGAAATATAAAAAAAATGGTCTTCAAATTTACTTATATATGCTATAATGTGTAAATGTATGAATTTATTTTCTTTACCTAGTTATGTGACAAATGGCAATCTAAAATATAATTATCATATGCATTAGATACATGATTAGAACTTCTAGGGATTTGATTATCAGTAAGAAAATCAAAGTATCGTTCCAAAATTCATACCTGTAGGAATCGACAAAGAAGAGTAGGATCTCACACATGGTAACTATCATTCAACTGACATATGACTAATTGGGAGTCCAGGTGAACTTGTAAAAATCAAACACCATGTGAAATGGTGTCATGTAATAGATCTATAATGGTGCTATACTCAACCACATTATTCGTTGATGGCTCTAGACAATCACCACCTGAAGACACTAGTTGGCCCTCACATGAGTAAATGACCCAAGTTGTGGTAGCCATGTTCCTCTTATGATGAATGACACTATCCACGAATCCTAAGTAAACCGAAGATTCCATTGACATCCTCTAAACAAGGGAAATATTGATAAGAAAGCCAATGACACAAAGGAAAAGAGAAAGAAGTATATACACTAAGATACACTAGTATACAAAGGTCACACCCAAGTTTGAGGGCTCAAGTGTAATACCTTTTAAGGTAGATCCCATTTCATGGCTCATCCAACATATTCCCTTCTTCATATTTTAATTTTTAGTCTCCTTTCTCTAAGACACATCGCACGATATAAGGATTGTCCCAAATGGGGTTGAATTTACTTTCCCCCCGTGGTTCTTTGGATTTGTCATAAAGGAGAGCCAAGTCACCTTCAGTGTAAAGTCGAGGACAAACAAACTTATCATATTGAACCTTAACACATGGTTTATTCTCTTCGATAGCCGTAGAGTCATATCAACACTGATCATCGACGCACTCCAAGAGCATGTGGCGTTATTCAAGATCGGATGTGTCAGGTAGGAGCTCAATTGTGAACTTAAGGGAAGGGATTTCACATTCAATTGGAAGAATTGACTCCACACCATGTACTAACTGAAAAGGAGAGAAACCAATGGAAGTATTTACCATGGTTTGATATGTACAAAGTGCAAGGTAAAGTATCATATGCTAGTAATATTTTCTTTGACTGACATTTAAAAAAAAAATAGACTTGATAGATTTATTCACTGCCTCTACTTGTCCATTTTCCTAGGGATAGTTAGGGGTAGAATTACCATGATCAAACCCTAGTTTTGATGCTAAATATTACATCATTTCATTCTGAAAGTGACTGCCATGATGAGTGAAAAACTCTCTTGGGATTGCGAATTAGAATACAATTTGGTTGAACATGAAGAATGTTGCAGTCTTACCATAGGATTTAACGGTAGGCATGGCCTTTGCCCATTTTGTAAAATAATCCACAACCATCATTATATGTTGGTGCTCCCCAACCGAGGTTGGGTTAGAACCCATAAAATATAGCTCCAAATTGGTGACGAGACCAGCGATGAAGAATGGGTGAAGAGGGGCTGGCTGTGAGTGCATTTTCCAAGCGAACACCTAGAAAGGGTGACACTTCTTGACTGCTTCAATGCAATCTTTAAAAATTGATGACTAAAAATAACCAGATCGTAATATATTTTGGGCTATCACAAGCCCCAATAAATGACCACCACATGCCCCACTGTGACATTCATTGAGAACAACCGCATCTTCCCCGTGATTCAAGCAACAACGTAAAATATTATCTACCCCATAACGATACAAAATGTTGTCGATAATAAGGTAGTTTTTAGCCTGATGATGTATACGTCATCGATATTCTCTTGACGTATGATGGGGTAGCTTCAATGTTTGAAGATAGATAAAAATGTCTCCATACCAGGGGTTCAAATATGAGATAAGGAGAATATGTTCATCTGTGAGCAAATCGTCATGAAAAATGTCCTCATCTAGTCAAGGGAAGTTCAATATCAATTTGGTAAAAACTAGCGATTTCTTAGACTTTGCCGAAGCGAAATCGAGATTAAATTCTTGCAAAATAACAATCCACTTATTGTATTCCCCCCCTATGATACACCTAGTGAGGACATATTTAAATGGATTGATATATTTAAATGGAGATAATAACTTTTCAATGTAAGATATAATGTCGTAATCTCTTAACTGCATGTACAATGACCAAGGGCAACTTCTCTACATGAGAGTATTTAATTTCAGGACCAAATAGGTTTTGACTGAGAATTTTTCTTTATCATGGACCTCATCATCCTCCTGAACTAGAACCATACCGATCGTCCCTTTGTATTTGGAAACATAAAGAAACTAATCTCTACTTTAGTCCGGAGGCTTCAGTAGAGGCGTTGACACCAAATCTTTTTTAAGAGCATAGAAGGATTACTGGGCTTTCTCATCCCATATAAATGAAGTTTCCTTCTTCAAATTATGCATGAAACCTTTAGTTAAATTGGTATAGGTCACTATGAACTGACACAGGAAGTTAGCCTTCCCATGTAAACCCTGAAGTTGTATATTGTTGTGCAGGGGAGGTAATTGAAGTGTCCCCTCAACCTTCATAGGATCTACCATGATCCCATGCTCAGACACTATGAATCCTAAAAGAAGACCGAACCTAATGTAGAATATGAACTTGTGAGGGTTCAACCAAATGCGATAATAATGACATATCACAAATACTAATCAAAGGTGAGTGCAATTATCTACTCTCTTGTGAGAGTGAGCAACAATATCATCTAAGTAAGCTTCAAAAATATTCTTAAGATCATGAAATGAAAAGGTCATGGCACGTTGGAAGGTCGCTCTGACATTTTTAAGGATGACATGAATTTTTTGGTATGCAAAAGTACTCCAAGGACAAATAAACGTCATTTTATGTTGATCCTTGGGTTTGATCTGAATTTGATTATATCCTGAAAATCTATCCATAAAGGAAAATACTTTTCTTTCCGCACACTTGTCAAGAATCTGGTCAATGAAAGGAGTAAGGAAGTTATCTTTAGGACATGCCTTTTTCAGATATCTAGGATCCATACAAACGCATATTCTTTCTTTCTTTTTATTTACAGGAATATGATTGGAAATCGATTCATTCAAGGAAACTGGGTAGATGAAACCAAAATTAAGTAGCTTCTTTACCTCTGCCTTAATGGTGGGGGCCTTCCTAGGATTAACAACTCTAAGATGTTTTTGAATAGGTTTTGCATTCAGATAGGTTTTAATCTCATGCTCAAAAATGCTGGGGTTGATCCCTGACATCTATTCATATGACCAAGTGAATACATCTCATAATTATTTGAAGAGATCGATGTAGATCTTAATTTATTCAGGCAAACAATTTTCACCGATATATATGTTCTTAATTTTACTAGGGATACGAGAGATGTCGATCATTACGGTAGGAGAAATATTCGTCATGTTTCCTTTAGCATGTAACACACCCACTTCATGGTACTAAAAGTTTTCAGCTTTTCCTTTTCTTCTCCGAGGAATAGAATCTCCGAATTCCTATGGGGCCTGTTTCAGACCTTACCATCCCTTATCCATACCCATACGATCATCGACGATGACCACAGGCCTTACCGAAGAGGTTCTCCTGGGTTTCGCGATTCAGGAAATCGCGAAGCATCTATTCCCCTGTTCATTTCAGGGTTTTATCCATCGAGATTTCGTGTCTAGCAAACACAAGGAAAACTAATCTTTGGAGATCCCAGGTACCAAAATGACGAAACACCAAAACCATGTGTAATAAATCCATTTCAGGATTTCACCTATCAGGATTTCACGATATGTGAGGATAGGAGGGTTTCACACCTTGGTTTCCCAGGAGCTGAAACTCTAAAACATCATAGCCTATCCACGCTCCATCATTTTGAGATGTCGCAAGTTGGGATTTCGGGCTACGCAAAGATAGGAGGTCTTGCATATGGGTTTCTCGGGTGTCGAAACTTTGAATTTCAGAAATCTAAGCACACTATGCCATTTTGGGGTTTCGCAAGTCAGGATTTCGAGACTAGCGAGTACGAGAGACTTGCCTTTAGATATCCTGGGTGTTGAAACACCGAAACAATAAGACTCTAATCATGCTACACTATTCTGGGGTTTCACAAGTTGGGATTTCGGGACTGGCGAGTACAAGAGACTTGCCTTTAGATATCTCGGGTGCTGAAACACCAAAACACCATATCTCATTCGTGTTATTATCATTTCGGGGTTTCGCAAGTCGGGATTTCAGGACTAGCGAGTAGAAGAGACTTGCCTTTAGATATCCCATGTGCCAAAACACCGAAACACCAATATTCTTATCACGCTACACTATTATGGGGTTTCGTAAGTCACGATTTTGGGTCTGGTGAGTACAAGGGACTTTCCTTTAGATATCCTGGGTGCCGAAACACTGAAACACCAAATTCTAAACTTGCTATACTCATTTCAGGGTTTCTCAAGTTGGGATTTCATGTCTGGCGAATACAAGAAGACTGACCCTTGGGTTTCCTGGTTGCCGAAACACCGAAACACCAAGACTTACCAACGCTAGACCTTTTCAGGGTGTCATACTTCAGGATTTCACGATGTGCGATGACAAGAGGTCTCGCATCTAGGTCTCCTGGGTGCCGAAGTTAATAAGAAGACATAGTTTTGTGTGACGCTCACAGGTGGATTTTTTTAATAAGAAGACATATACAGACCACAATTGGATGTGGATCTACATCCTCCTCAATTGGATTCCATGGTTACCAAGGTAAGTTCCTTTGCATTATTCATTTCTTTTTATATGATTATAGATTAAAAAATAGTGACTCTATTGTGAAAGTTTCATCCTATCACTGTAGCAGAAAAATATCAACTTTTTGTCGAGTTAACAGTTAATTCAGCAGATTAATTTCTATGCAAATTTTCTTTACTCCAGCAAAAAAAATCCAATTCCAGAACTGACAAAGAACCATTCCTTTCATTATCTGAAGATCGGCAAATACCAAGAGACAAATTGTGTATAGACCAATAAGTTTTCAGGTACCTAACTAAATTTCTATTCCCTGCATTTTGTTTTAATCTAATAGTAAAATTTCATTTTCTAAATTCATATTTATACCGAGCGTGAAAATTTTGGTTTCTCCATCCTTGAATCATTATACTGAAACACTGTAATTATAGTAGAATTAAAAAAACACCAGGTTCGGCTTCGTTACGAGCCTGCAACTCTGTTGGCCATGCAGCAATAGTGTCCACCAACACTATTCTATTTTAACCCTTGGACTGGT